>JARYZH020001347.1:0-31571 GCA_030021035.2 Notholithocarpus densiflorus
AAGATCTTCCAAAAATAACTTATGAAGCGAACATCCCTATCAGACACTATGGTTTTGGGAGACCATAAAGTTTGACAATCTCATCAAAGTAGAGCTTTGCAATCTTAGAAGCATCAGAAGTCTTAGAACATGGTAGGAAATAAGTCATCTTAGAGAAGCGATCAACAACTACTAGAATAAAATCATGCTTCCTAAAGGTGCAGGGCAAACCTAACACAAAGTCCATACTCACATCCTGCCATGGGCGATCTGGCACAGGTAGAGGCATGTACAGGCCAGTGTTTTGCTTGCGATGTTTGGCTAGTTGACATGTACAACATTGACCAACCATCTTGGCAACGCCCCTCTTAAGACCAGGCCAATAGAATTGACGTTCCACTTCCTCAATTGTTTTGTCTCAGCCAAAATGACCTGCAAGGCCTCCCGCATGTATCTCCCAAACTAGGAAATCTCTCACTGAAGACCGAGGGATACATAACTTGTTGGCTTTGAACAAGTAACCATCTTGAAGGGTATAATCATCTAGGATCGGCCGTGGGGCATTACTTAGGCTAGTGTAGACCTCCCCAAAATCTGGACATGACTCATAGTCATCCTTGAGTCGTTCAAAGACACTTATGACAGATAGCAAAGACACCCTTCGACTTAGTGCATCAACAGCCTTATTCTCAACTCCCGCCCTATGTTTCACCACAAAGTAGTAGCGTTGCAGAATTTCAACCCAACTACCGTGCCAAAAATTCAACTTCTATTGGGAATAGCGCAAAGCTTCATGATCAGAGTAGATAACAAATTCTCAAGACAACAGGTAATGGCGCCAATGCCAAAGAGCTTGAATAATGGCATAAAACTCTGTCATATGTGGAGTACTTTTGCTTAGCATCATTCAATTTCTCACTAAAATAAGCAATTGGGTGGCGCTCTTGACTAAGTAATCCCCCTAAACCAATACCGGAGGCATCACATTCCACTTCAAAAGGCTTGGTAAAATCAGGGAGACGCATGACAGGTGTCTCAGTCATCTTTTGTTTTACCTCATTGAAAGCCATAGCAATAGCTTTAGTCCAAACAAACTCCCCTTGTTTCATGCAGTCAGTGATAGGGGACATAATGGTACTAAACCCCTTGATGAATCGGCGATAAAAGGAAGCGAGCCCATGAAAACTTCGAATTTCATGGATATTTTTGGGCTCAGGCCAATCTACAATCGCTTGAACCTTTTGGGGGTCGGCAGAAACTTACTCAGAGGATACTATGAAACCTAGGAAGACGACTTTATTGGTGAAGAAAGAGCACTTCTTGAGGTTGCCATATAAACTCTCCTTCTTAAGGGTAGTACAAACTTGAGTTAGATGGTCTAAGTGTTGCTCCCTAGATTTACTATAGATGAGGATGTCATCAAAGTACACAACCAAGAACTTCCCCATAAAAGGCTTGAGCACTTGAGTCATCACTCTCATAAAGGTACTAGGAGCATTGGACAATCCAAAAGGCATGACCATCCACTCATATAAACCATCCTTCATCTTGAAGGCAGTTTTCCACTCATCACCAGAACGAACCCTAATTTGATGATAGCCGCTTTTCAAGTCTATCTTGGAGAAGATCATTGCTCCAGCCATCATACCCAACATGTCATCCAATCGAGGGATAGGATAACGATATTTCACAGTGATCTTGTTGATGGCATGACTATCAACACACATCCTCCAAGTTCCATCTTTCTTTGGAGTTAAGAGTGTAGGGACTGCACAAGGACTCATGCTTTCACGAACAAAACCCTTCCTAAGTAGTTCTTCTACTTGCCTTTACAACTCGGCATGCTCTGCAGGGCTCATCCTATAGTGAGGCAAGTTAGGTAGGGTCGCGTCGAGCACAAAATCTATGGCGTGTTGTCTATCACACATGGGCGGTAAATGATCGGGGAGTTCCTCAGGGAAAACATCCTTAAATTCCTAGAGCACTGACTTCACTTCTTCAGGTTGCTCCTCACGGGTCTCTCCATGAAGTTCGCTTGCAACTAAGACAAACACAATAGATTCTTGAATTGCTACCCTTTCAAATGCCTTTGGGCTTATGATGTTCAGGCCTTTCGCCTTTGGTGCTTTTGTCTTCTTACTCATGTCGATTGGCTTGGGTTTCAAAGGATTGAGCACAATCTTCTTACCTTCAAACATAAATGAGCAAGAATTGGATCACCCATGAAGGGTGACATCCAAATCATAAAGCCAAGGTCTACCTAAGATAATATGCCCTACATCCATGGGAATTACGTCACACCATATTTCAGCCTTGTAGGTGAGAAATTGAAGTGGGACAACACATATTTCTTTTATGGCTATGGAGGAAGTATCCACCCAAGAAACTTTATATGGGTTAGGGTGTGAGGTCAATTTCAAGCCTAGGCGGGAAAAAACATTAGAGGACACCGCATTAATGCAACTCCCACTATCTATAATAACCTTGCAAGTTTTGTCTCCACACTTAGTTTAAGTTTGGAAGATGACACTCCTTCGCCAATCATCAGTGTCTCTCTGCTCTGCCAAAGCACACCTTACCACATTCACTCTAAGGACACCAAAGTCCTTGAAGTCATCAACCTAGGAAGAGATGGCTCTAATGCATGCGAGGTAGCTAAGATCATCTTCCTATTCTACCTCAACATCTTGGGTTTCTTTAACATTTGGATCATACACCAGCTCCTCAACATCTTCTACCTTTTCATCATCCTCTTGAATGACAAGGGTCCTAGAGGGACATCTCGCTGCGATGTGTCCAACCCCATTGCATTTGAAGCATTGGAGGCGAAAGCCTAATCTTGAAGGCTCATTGACCACACCTTTTCCCTTGTCCTCTTTTTCTATTTGGGTGCTATTGGGGTTGACCTTAGAGGGTAAGGCAAGTCTAGAGTTGCTACCAAAAGGTTGAGGGTTGGTAGGAACACTCCAGAGCTTAGAACGTTGCCAAAAGATAGATTTGGATGCTAACTTACAATTCCTAGCAAGGTCATATGCTTCTACTAAGGTAGTGACTCCTCGAGTGATAATCTCGCCTAGTAAGTTAGCATTTAAACCTTTCTTGAACCTATTGAGTGTGACAACCTCTTCCTCGACTATTCAAATTCGCCTCTTGAATTCCTTGAATTTCTCTATATATTCAGCCACAGGAGCAATGGCTTGCTTTAGGCGATCCCATTCCTCAAGGAGAGAGCTCCTATAAGTTGGAGGAAGATAATTCCTCGAGAGTGCATCCTTCATCTCAAGCCAATCAGTAATGGGAGGCTCACGTCGTCGCCTAAGGGTTTCCTCAAGGTCCTCCTAGAAAAGGTCGGCTCTTCCAATTAACTTAATCCTGGCATACCTCACTTTCTTATTCTCAACCCAATGGTAATAGTCAAAGAATTTCTCCATTTGACACAACTAATCAGTGAAAACCCATGAGTCGAGGCAGCCATCAAAGGAGGGTGCTTCTATCTTTTCTTTGGACATCCTATCATCATAATCCTTAGGGCCATTGTGATTATAGTGATCATGTTCAAAGTTTGGAGCCCTATTAAAGTAACCGTGGTTATATTGCCTAAGCATGTTATCTCCTTCATGGTTAATGGGCTCTCTTTGAGATGCCTCAATTCGCTCTACCCTGTCCAGTAAATTGTGGACACTTTTTACTAGGTCTTCTATGGTTTGCTCTAAGGAGGACCTAGGCTCGGAAGTGGATTTATGTTCAGGGTTTGACATGATGCGACCACTACGTAAATGCATGCAACACTATATTTATGAATGCAGTTAAGATTCCCAAAAATTCAAGTAACCCATTCTCAATGTAAAATTAAGGTCAAGCAAGAGTGCATGTAGAGACTAGATCAATGAATCAAAGCAATAAATCACAATCAAGTAGTGACAATGTTCACAATATTGAGAGATAGCCCAAATAAAAGTCAAATTCCAATAAGCTTCACAATTAATAATGAGAATCAAATATTTCAAAGAAATTGGTTTTTTTTTTTTTGGAATTTTTTTTTTTGGAATTTTAGAATGGGTACCGAAAGAAAGCACAAATAATAAAATAGCTAACTTGAGCACAAAACGGGTAGACCAGTGGGGTATGGTGGGATACGCACATAAAAAATATAAAGATAATATTTTTCAATGAGACAAAATTGAACCCACCAAAAAGAGAGTAAGAGTTGTACCCTGGTCAGTGGCCAACTTATTGCACTAGATAGTCACGGGCTTGGTTCCTCAAGTGAATGGATCTTACTTGGACAAGTGTACCTGTGAATGAACAATTTAAAAGCCCAATACATGCAATGGGCTATCATAGTAACAATACTTTCTTTCTTGTCTTTCCTTTTGAATTTTTTTTTTTAATTTAATTTAATCTTCTTTTTTTCTTCTTTTTTGGTGCAAAAATAATAAAATGCACTGCTGCTTTAAGAAACTACAGAAACAGACTTAAAAGAAATTCAAACGAAGGACTTTAAAAGGAACTCAAAGTACAAACTTAAAAAGAAAACCACAAAAACTAAAAGAGACACATAATCGGCTCGGCGATGGACGGCAGTGATGGTGATCGACGACTGTGGCGGTGCAAGACTGGGAAGACAGCGGCGGCTCGAATTGTTGAGGGATGGCGGCTGCTTGTCTTGGGTCTTGGCATCAGCGGTGGTCGACGTCCTCAACAATGGTGGTCGAGGGTGAAGATGGCGTCGGCGGCAGGTGGCTGATGGGTCTGCGGCGGCTAAGAGTTGACTTGTGGGTCTCGGCGGCTGGTGGCTGATGGGCTTGTGTGGGTTTTTTTTTTTTGCTTGTGGATTATGGGTTATGTGATCAGAGGCGGGCACGGATGGTGGTCACCGGCTTGGGAGGCGTCACTGGCTTCTCTGTTGGCTTGGGGGTGAAAAACTCGTGGGGCTTGGGGGTATATATGGATTGCAGGGGCTGGTTTGGGCTTGTTCAAGATCTCATGGGGAAAAAACTTGAAAGGTACTGTGTCATATTTGGCTGGCTTGCTCTTTTGATGGTTTTTCTTTCAAGTGGTTGTCTATGGTTGTGTTGTATGGACTGGAAGTCTGCTCTGATACCAAAACTGACGTAGGACAACCACACTATTTCACTGGAGCAATTAAACAACAATAGAACAAAAGGATAAACCCTAGGAGTCAGCACCTAAGGGCTGCTTGGAGTCAGCACCAAGCAAAACTGGAGTCGACACCAGTGAAAAGAGAACACAGGTTTTTAATAATTCTCAAAAGCTGTCTTACAATAATAATAAAAAAGTGCTTAAATAGCTAACAATAAAATGCATAAAGAAACCCTAATTATTAAATGCTTGGGCTTGCTTAATCTCAAGCCCAATAACTAATAGGCTCCATCCATAAGGCCACAGGTTGAGCCGTCTTCTTTTTGCTCTTCCTCTCATACATGCGTATAATTGGGGGCTTGTACCTTGTGTCTGCACCATGGTGACTTTGAAAAACTGGCGAGGTCGGATCAGTTGGAAAATATCACTCAAAACCATCATAACAACTGACCCAAAACACCCCTAGTGTGGATAGTTAAAGATGATGAATTTGCCTCAAAGAGTAGTTAATTTTGAACTTATCAAAAAAAGAAAAAAAGAGCAGTTACTTTTGCCTTTCGGTTATATGAAAAACGTTACTGTATTCTAAGTCTATTATAGTATTCTTAGTTTTTCTTCCATATTTCTACACATTACTGCCCATATCAATTATGTGTTCTTATAGAATTTGATTCTGTTGCTTTGAGCATAAAAAAGGTAATCATTGACTTGGAAATATTATGCTAAAAGAAGGGAACAACACTAAACAGACAAGATGCTAGGGAGATGAGCGAGAAATAGGTTTCTAGGTATCACACCTAGATTGCATCAAAATCACCGTAGAATTTCTTCGGCATCACATACGGCCTAAAGCATCACACATATAATTTCTTCAACGTCACAAGTCGGATTAAGGTTGCAACACACAAACCTCAAACTAAGCTTTGCTTCTAAAATTTTTCAAAACAACTTAAGTGAAACCATTACATCTGTATATATAGGCATATAATGCTTAAACCTAATAGGACTTATTAGGCTTTGCCTTGTCAACCCAAACTAAATGACTATTAAAACCCTATAAAAACCCAATAACATAATAAAACCTGAAATAAGACCCAATTGACCAAAACTCCAACCATACAGAAATCAGAAAATTAACTCAATACCCCTGACACTTTAAATTATACAAAACTAAATTAAAATGAAACCAACTTCTCACTGTCTAATTTAGGGAGACAAAAGAGCAAGAACATGAAGAAGAGAGAGGGAAAGAAGTAGGAAAGTGGGGGTGGGTAAACCGGTAAGAGTGGCTAAAGTGACAATGTCCTTACATGTCATATGTCATTTATATCTAGAATATTTTTGTATGACACTAAAAATATAATTGATTGCATTACATAACATTAAAGAATAAGGATATTTTCAGAATTTTTTATGAAAAAATTGGTGATTGAAAGCTGACCAGGCTCTTGCTTAGTTAATAATAGATATACAAAAGAAATCTTAGACTTTTGTTCTAAAGTATGTGCAGATGCACACACAGACATGGTTTGGAAAATTTACAATTAGATGTACAAGGATTAGCTTGGGGTTCTGTAAGGATTCAACTTAAATTTTTAACAGTAATCAAATGGACATGAGGCAAAGTGGTTATTAACAATAGTTTAGGGAGGACATTGATTAGTTTTGTAATTTAGGGGGACATTGTAACTACATCATACCCTTTTTTTTATAGGTATTAGGTAAGTATAATTGTTTTTGCAAAAAGACATATTCATGTACAAATGAAAGAAAGAAGTCTAAAGAATTCATAAAAAAAAAATCTATGTACAAAAACACAACAACTCTATTGATTCTGAAATGAAGTTACTAGTAGTAAAGCTCTAAATGCGGGACCAATCAAATAAGGAACTAATAAATATAGCTAACAATTAATTCCTTGTACTCAGTTGAAACAATCAGCATGGAACAAAAAATAAGTTCTAATTATACCTTAGTTTCTGAAATATGTAATCAAGATCTGACTTCAGACCTCAAAAGACGTGTATTCCTAGAGAAGTCTCCAGAAACCTCTGAAAAGCAGTGCTCTGAATATTCATTAAAATGTGCCAGTACTGCATTGCTATCCTGTAATCTTCCTAATCTGCAATTTGGGGAACAAAAATATAATCAGTAGAAAGAGAAGGAGGTTACCACATAGTAAGCAACCACCAATCAACTCCCCCCATCCCCCAAAAAATTCCCAGCCAGGAAAACAAAGATAGAATATGCTTAAGTCTGGAAGCATGCCACAGAAAACCTTTTTCATTTTTCTTTACTTATCTACAACAACAACCGAAAAAAAAACCAGCTAGGAAATTTCAACAAAATGACCCAATTAACTGATCTTCAGGTTGCAGGTTTAAATTCATCTAAGATTCCTGAAAATACAAATATGCAAGTAGGACTGCTCAGCAAAAGGAAGTTCCTGCAACCATATTTCCGATCTTGCTCTCACTTATCTCTTTTCCACAAAAGAAAAAAGGGCGAGGGGGGGAGGAAATTTGAAGATATTTCCCCTTTCACTAAATATTGTTCCAAATGTATTTTCAATATGATCTATTTGCATCTTTTAGGTTAACCACACTCAATGTGGAATTTATGTATACAAATAAAATAGAAGTAATATTGAAGGGCACCTAAGGGTACAACCTAAGTACACAAGAAGCATATAAATGAATGCCCCTCTCAAAGAGAAAATCTTAAACATAGGATATTGAAAGTATAATTTGAAGGATCAAATTATGTTCAAAATTAATTGCTAAAACTAATAGCTTCATTTGTTCGTCACAAACCGACACTTTTATTATTAACCTAATATTGAGCCATTTAGGTTCATCATTGGTTTCAACTCATATCAACGGCAAAGTATAAACACACTACGAATCTATTATTTTACCATAGCCTGTGTCATACCTCATACTCTGATACTCATCTCAATTAAGCCTATATCCCAACTACGTGCCAACATGCTCTTACCTTAACTAAGCGCCCCTCTGCCATTTTTCACACATATCATCAAAAAAAAAAAAAATTACTTTGAAGTCTATCTTGGACTTCAGTTTTCTCATTCTGTGTCACATCATACTTAGACCATGCCTCAAGTTCCAGTATGTGCCTAGCTGACAATCTACAGATGGTTCAGATGTTTGGCTATAGAAACATGGCTAAATCATCAAGTTTCCGACATTTCTTCCTCTATTTCTAGAGGTTTAAGTATCTGCTCATCCAAGTAAATATAAATTGGTTGTTTAATTTCCTCCATCTAATTTAACATTCACTTCATTTTCCTCCTCAACAAAGTCTTTTCTAGCCATAAGTCGGTTTTCCATCCTAAAAAAAGTATCGACACTATAGACTAATAGGGCGTGACCATAGTAACTCCTACCCACTGAGGTAGTAATGCCTAAAGGGCCTAGCCAGCATGGTTGCATCGGGTTCATGCTTGTGTGCATAGTAAAAAATTAAATACTTTTATCTCTTATTACTTTTTTCCTAATATATATCTCTTTCCCAGAAGCAATTTTTCCTCCAGATTTTATACAAACCTTTTAAATTAATATTCATCTCTCACTCAAGTAATACCATTTTATTCGTAAAGATTGGAATTTTTCATCTCTCATTTGAGTCATTTCTCTCTAAGTTTCGAACAGAATTTGCTAGACTTGATCACAATCATAACAAAATTATGATATAAACAAGCAGAATATATTCTCATCCTACAATTCTTTCCTATATTTATACACACCATCTTATTCAACTTTGACCCATGCACTGCTCATTTTACCACTAGTAAAAGAAGGAAAAAAAAATGTTGTAATAGCCAATCAGCTCTGGCAAAAATGGAACTTCCTGGTGGGTGAGTCCTCGATTTCATTTGTAACTTAACCAATAATAAAATAAGCAAACATTAACTTAGAACAAGTTCAAATCAGGAATGTGTACAACATGAATTGGAGAGAACCATTAACGAAAATTGAAAATATTCAAAAAGATTAATAAATGTATACAAGGTTTTGTTAACTTAAAAAATTAATGCATTGGGATAAAGTCTTTGTTTTTGTTGTAATAGAAACAGCATATTGTCTAACCGAGAGAGAGAGAGAGAGAGAGAGAGAGAGAAATGTACATAAGGTGCTGCGATTGCTTGAGGGAGTCCAAATCATCAGCATTGATAAGGGTTTTGATCAGCCGAAGCCGCTCTTATCACCTCTTTCTCCGTTTGCTCCATCTCCATTTCTCCACCTACTGATGATAAGAGAGAGACGCTAATGATGAAATGAAACTTTGGGCTATCTATAAGGATCCTCTGTGATGATTTGATAGTCATGAACTTCATTGGAAATGAACTCTATGGTTTCAATATGCCATATACTCACTTTGGGATCATAAGCAAAGTGGGTAAACAATCTCCTCACAGCTGCAAACTTCAAATATTATTGTAGGCACAAAATCATTCTTTTTCACCTTGCTATCCAGTAGTTGCTCCCGTTAATGTACCTACACATGAAACAAACCATTTCATAGGTGATTCTTTGTAACCACTATGGGTGCTATCATTTGCTATTTGTGCAAATAAAGGAGTAACAAGTGCCATGGCAGTTAATCGACTTCAGTTCCTCCTATAGTTCCAATTATAGTCACCTGCTACAACTCTTGGCATTTTTACACAACTTAATATCTTTTTATTGGATTAGGATTAGCATTATGACATTTCTTTCTCTCATCTTCTTTATAACAAAAATAAAGGTTCCAGTAGAGAAGCTAAAGAATTTAGAAAATAAGTTTACACAAACCTTTGAGTTACCAAATGATCACCCTTGTATTCAAAGCTCAATTCAGAAAAGTAATGGAAGGCACGTGCTGGACTTTGTAGAAATCCTCTCCTCCTTCTTCAAGCCTATGTTTGAATGCTCTTGGCATCCATCGTATCTCCAGTTCTTGAAGTGCACTGACGAACTTCAATCCATCTGGAACTGTCTCCAACTTGTTGCAATCTGTAATCTCTAAACGGCCAAGACTCAGCATGGCACCTGCTTCCACTATCCACTCTTGTAAATTAGGCAAGCCCCGAAGGATTAAAGATATGAGTTGAGGAAACCCTTTTTCAGAACAAACCATTTGCTTTCCAATGGGTCAAAGAGATCGTCGGAAACCAGAACATGGCTAGACAATGCCTGGTAGCGGCCATATCACACCAACCTGAAGCTGAATCGCTGATGGCCGCGGAGGCAAGTTCATAGCAATTAAAATCTCTCGATTCGCCTATCAAGGAGATCCCCGAGGAGGCGATATGTGATGATTTAGAGAGGATCATTATAGGGAATGATCCGGAGAAGTACTTCCAAGTGGGGTCCCAGTTGCCGCCTCGCGAGAGGGAAGAGTTAATAGAATTCCTTAAGAGGAACGTCGATGTATTCGTCTGGAGCGCTTACGAGGCACCAGGGGTGGACCCCACCTTTATATGTCACCATTTGAATGTTAATCCATCCATTACTCCGAAAAAGCAACCACCTCGGCGCCCGTCCAAGGAGCATGCCGATGCCGTTAAAGAAGAGGTGAGCAAGCTTAAGCAAGCAGGAGCTATCAAGGAAGTGTTCTACCCTGAATGGCTGGCCAACACGGTGGTGGTAAAGAAAAAGAGTGGCAAGTGGCGAGTGTGCGTAGACTTTACTGATCTAAATAAGGCTTGTCCGAAGGATCCATTCCCCATGCCACGAATAGATCAGCTGGTGGACGCGACGGTGGGACACCCTCGAATGAGCTTCTTGGACGCCTTCCAAGGATATCACCAAATACCTTTAGCCTTGGAAGACCAGGAGAGGACTGCATTTGTCACCCCCATCGGAAACTACCATTACAAGGTGATGCCGTTTGGTCTAAAAAACGCAGGATCAACCTATCAGAGGATGATGACGAGAATGTTTGAGCTTCAGTTAGGAAAGAGCATTGAGGTCTACATAGACGATATGGTGGTCAAAAGCAAGGCGGTGTCCGAGCATGTTGATGACCTCGGAAGCATTTTCGAAATCTTGAGGAAGCACAAGTTGCGCCTAAATGCATCCAAGTGCACGTTTGGGGTGGGATCGGGCAAATTCCTGGGATACATGGTAACACACAGAGGAATCGAAGTCAATCCCGATCAAATTAGGGCTATTAACAACTTACACCCTCCTCGTAATCCTAAAGAGGTTCAGAAACTTACTGGAATGATTGCCGCTTTGAATCGTTTTATTTCTCGTTCAGCAGACAGATGCCGGCCATTCTTCCTCTTGATGAAAAAGTGGAAGGGATTTGAATGGTCTGAGGAGTGCTCTAAGGCTTTTCAGCAGCTTAAGGAATATCTCTCTCGGCCTCCAATCATGTCCAGTCCTCAGGAGGATGAGGTCCTATTCGCCTACATAGCCGTTGCTCCCCATGCTGTGAGTCTTGCATGAAGCCGATGTGCGTTATCTACCATTGGAAAAGGCCATCCTGGCTGTAGTCCATGGTAAGCGGAAACTCCCCCACTATTTTCAGGCACACTCTGTCATCGTCTTAACTCAACTCCCGATTAGGGCCGTACTCCGAAGTGCTGACTATACCGGCAGGATAGCTAAATGGGGAACTATTCTAGGGGCTTTTGATATCAAGTACATGCCTCGCACTTCTGTCAAAGGCCAGATCCTAGCAGACCTGGTGGCTGAATTCGCTGAAGCCTCGTTAGAAAATGTTCCAGCATCGCAGCACATGGATGAAAAATCGGTTGTCGTGATCTCGCTCCAGGAACCCCTATGCTGGAGAGTCTATGTTGACGGTGCAGCGAACCAAAGAGGTTCTGGATTGGGGTTGGTTCTAATATCTCCTGAGCAACTAACAATAGAGAAATCGCTGAGGTTGGATTTCTTTGCCACCAATAATGAGGCCGAGTACGAAGCTTTATTGGAAGGGATGAGTATGGTTCAAAAACTGGGGGGAAAGGAAGTAAAAATGTTTTCAGACTCCAAATTAGTCGTCGGTCAGGTAATGGGCGAACTGGAAGCAAGGGACGAAAGAATGCAGAAGTATTTAAGTCAAGTTACACAGTTGCGATTAAAATTTGAGTCATTCAGTCTGCTGCACATCCCAAGAAGTAGCAATTCGCATGCAGATTCTCTAGCTACACTCGCAACCTCCTCGGCGCAGAACCTACCTCGAATTATCCTTGTAGAAGACTTGTACAAGCCCACGGATGCAGGGAGGAAATTAACTCAGGTTTCTCATGTCCGAGTGGAACCTAGCTGGATGGATCCAATCATATCATTTTTAACGGAGGACACCCTGCCGGGAAATAAATTGGAGGCTGAAAAAATACGAAGAAAGGCACCCCGTTTCTGGTTGTCTGAAGACCAAAAGTTATACAAGCGCTCTTTTGCGGGACCGTATCTACTACAGCTTTGACCCGGAGATGATTGATTAGATTCAATGTAGTGCTTTTAAAACTTCGAAATAGAAACGGGTGTTCATGACACCAAGCAAACCAAGAAAACTGCCAAATTGAACAGATTGATTTCAGCCAGTTTCCAAAGTTTTGGGTCCGGATTGATGTTTGTTCAAAAAAATAAAAAATAAAAAATAAAAACCTATGAGATTGATTCAGTAGTAGGTTCAAAAAGTTCTAATAAACCAATTTTACATCCTAAACAGTCAAACATCCTTACCTCTATCCTTCCTGACCGCCGCTCATCTATCATTCCGTTTTTTTCTATTCATTGTTGTTCTTCTCCTTCCTTTTCGTTCTTTATTTTATTTTTTTTATTATTTCACCGGCCAAGGTGCAGTTTACTTGTTGGAATTTTGAAATGAGTTGGTTCAATTCCCATTAGGAATTCTTTTGGATTACTTAATAAATAATACATGGTTCGAAGTATATTCAAACGAGATTAAGAGCAAACACGATTAAGAGCACCAAGTCATGTGTTATTTGGGAGATTTTCTGTTAATGCATATTTGAGATTCAAATATATTTTGGGAGTTTACTTTCTCTTGAAAGAGTCAAGATGATTTAATCTTTCTGGAGGTTGTTGGATTATTGAGTGATTGGCTCAATGACTAAATATATTCAATTGGGAGATCTCATTCTGAAGTTTAAATTTCTAGGATTAAAATTTTGGAGCATTATAGTTTGGTTCTACAAATCATTGCCAAGATGTCAAACACAGGGAAAAGGGTGCACATTTGGAGGGCTAACGAGAACTTGCTTGATGCTTATTTGAAGCATTATTTTAAACCAGTCTCGGCCCTCATGGGTCAAACTTTGATGGCCATAATTCTGTTATTGGAGCAACAAATTGAGCTGACATACACCATGTATTTAGAATGTATTTGAGTAACTATAAAGAGAGCAATTGGTTTTCCAAAGTTCATATGGTGAAGTTCCTTGATGATATGGAATTTGGAAGGTAGCGAAGGAACCTCGTGCATGCGGGTGCTGACCTTCAGCTTCCACTGAAGCTGCATTACAAATGCTTTAGGGAGAAGATTGGTGTGAAAGATTACGAAGATGAAAATATTAATGCTGAGATTCCCATTTCCAACGTCAATATGGGCGAGAACTTGAATGCTATGCTCTTGGGACAAGTAATGCATCTGTTTTTCGTGACAAAATAGTTGGAAGACAATGGTGGGCTTAAGATTGTTAAAAGGGAAGCTTCAAGAAATGGTTCAATATGCAATGGTACTTCCCACAAAGTAGGAGAAATATGGTCGGTCACCTTCAAGATAAGTTCTTTGGTACCATAATTCTGGAAAACTCTTCTTACGCATGCAAATGTTAATGCTTGTCAATAAATTTCATTAGCATCAGCAGTCTTAGCTACTCACATGTTCAAAGAGATAAGAGGACAATGTTGGAGATGTCTTTGACATAGTCTGTCAACCAGCATCATATCCTTTTTCTTAACGAACTGAACTCCATTGCCAATTGAGAGTGAAAACAGAATGGAGAAGCTAGTGTGCTGCTGTCAAAATTCTGAGCCAGCAGCAAACTAGAATGGATTAATTACCATTCAACAGGCCCCTAATCGGTTATTTTACCTTCCTTTACCAGATGATAGGTCACAGATACAACTCATACAAGTTTTCATAACTTTTTACTATGATTGTCCTAATAAAAAACATTGATCTTGCAGCCATTGCCAAGCATACAGGGAAATGAATCAAAGCAAACGTTCCTGCGTGCATTCAAGACAATTGAAGAATATTTAAGTCATGGAAGAGATTCCAAAGGACCCTTGCTTCAAAAAGAAAAAAAAGAACAAAAAAAAAGAACAAAAGCTTTCAACAAAATGCAGAAGCTTCATCTTAGAGTTGGATAGATCAGGTTTCTATTTTCTGTTGGCTCATCACATTTTTCGACAGTTACACTCCATTTGTTTCGGTGGAAAATGCTTTCCATATTTTCTAGTATTTTGTACAGCAGAAAACACTAGTCTCAATTTATACTGTAAACATGTGTTTCCACAACACTTTTTAAACCATAGTTTTCACATCATTTTAAACAATGATACTCTAAATCTCCAACCAAACGGGTTCCAATCCTGAGCCATTTGCAAGCTAAAATGGATTAATTACCATTCAACAAGCCCCTGATCAATAAATTTAACTTCCTTTGTCTGATGATAGTTCATGGATGTAGATTCTCATTATTTCATAACTTTTGACTGAGGATATCACCCTAATAAAAAACATTGATCTTGCAACCCTTGCCAAAATCTTAGGCAGGCTGATCAAAGTAAAAGTTCTAGTGTGCATGGAAGACAATTGAAGAACTTTAAGCTATAGAAAAGATGCCATGGAATGTTGCTTCAAAACAATATGAGAACAAAAGCTATTACCCAAAAAAAAAGCTTCATTCTAGAATTGGACAGATTGGGGTTCCATTTCATTCATCTCTGATAGTAACTTTCTTTTGTAAGTTCATTCATCTTAGAAAGTAATTCCACCAAAAGATAATCAAGCAATCCCAATAATCATTCAATGATCTGATTTTAAGCTTCATGCCTCCTCAAGCTCTCAAACTCCATTAAATGGTGAGCTTGAATCACTTTAATTAGATAGAGAAATGATCAAGAAGCATTGGCTACTAGCTTTTCCTTTTTATATCTCTTTCCTTTTCCATCTTTCATTTTTAATTTGTGCTCTATGGACTCCTATATGTATTTACTATTTCCAAGGATCACACTGGTGCAGAAATAACGTTTAGTTCTAAGCAGCATATAATTAAAAGACTTAAGTAAAAATAAATCACATTGTATTCATAAACCAAAAAGGAGTTGGGGGGGGGGGGGGGGGGAGATTCTTCACCTACATTGCGTTTCCCAAGTGCTAACATGATACATGCTGCAACTTGGGAACAGACTGACTAATGTTACTGAAGAATTTCAAGGTCAGATCTCCTATCAACTACTGCTCCTGTTGAATCATCGGTAAATGCATCCGGATAGGTAGCCAAAATCCTTGATTTCATGCTCCTGTTAATGAGAGAGAGAGAGAGAGAGAGAGAGAATTAAATCACAAAACAGCACCAAAATCTTGATAGCCAAGAGACAACCATGAATTTAAACTTTTAAGTAAACAACTTGAATCAAGATAATAAAATAAATCTGGGATGATGTAAGAATAAGAAACTCGGCATATGTAGAGCTTCATAATCAACAGCATAGTTGCGAAACACATCAACTTTACAAGTCAATAGAAAAATTCAGACATTCGGGCAGTAGGAAACAATTCATATAAAAGAAATTTGAGAAGGTGAAGGCAGGGGCAAGATAAAGTAGGAGATTCACTCTGACAAAATATTTTGAAATGAAGTGCAGCATAAAAGACTGCACAAGACTTAAACAGAAAATATGCTAACTGAACTCATAGCATCTTCATCCACACAAATTTGGATTATAAAGAAAATTATATGCCCAACTTATCAAAAAAAAAAAATTATATGCCCAATAAAAACTTGCAACCTGACACCTGAAATATAAAAATAGTTTCATGCCAACACACAAATCTTTATAGGTTTTGAACAAATACAGGTCCTTTCCAAGAGAAGAATGGATATATGAGTGGAAATCTTAAAGTTCTCTTAAATTATCAAAAAGCCACACCTTGTTTTCATGGTATTGAATTTGGTTTTTGATTATTGACTCCAAGTGTGCCTGAAAGCATTCAATTTTAATTTCAAGCATGAATGCACACATGCAGTAGATATGGGTGTTCAAGACACCAAGCAAACTGAGCAAACCAATTGATTTCAGCCTGTTTCCTCAGTTATCATGGTTCACTTAGATGCTTATTCTGGGAAAAAAAGCACCTATGATATTGATTCAATAAAGGTCTAATACGCCACTTAAAACCAAACCAACCAATCAAATTATAATTTAATTTCTAATTATATTAGTATACATGGAAATATTTTAAGAGGGATAAAAAAAAATCTTGCAAATATGTTCACACCTAATAAATTCTTCTATATTTACATCCCAAACACTCAAACCTCCTAATCTCTTGTCTCCCTGACTGTCACACATCTATCATTTCATTATTTTCTGTTCTAGTTTCCAATTCATTCTTCATTCTTCTCTTTCCTTTTCGTTCTCTATTTTTATTAAAGGTTCCGTTAACGGGTGCCGGGTGCCTTAGGAAATTTATTAATGGACCACTTCAAGAAACTTTTAATACTGCTTTTATAGGAAATATAAAAAGCTATCATAAAATTCAGTTGCTTTTCTTTTCCATAAAAAGTTTCTAAAAATATTTCCTAAACCAATGCCTTAGGGCACCTGTTTAATTTTCCTTTAACTTAACTGTTTCTCCCCTCAAATGGCAAAACAAAGAATCAAAAAAAAATCTGCATCAGCATTACCACAAATAAGTTTTTAAATATGCTATCTAGATTATCGCTTCTTCTTTTTTTTCTTTTGAGAAAAGCTATCTAGATTATCTCAACCATTGAAAATTAAAGTTGAAATTGATAAGTTATAGACATATTAATACAAAAGTCTTAATTCATAAAACATTTCTATCTAGGAAGACTACTAAATATTCTAATGTTGTAAATTGGGTTTTGATTATGGAAAGTTCTAATGTACTAAATTGCCAAAGATGTTGATGGCCTAGTAAGCCTAAATGCACATGAGAAAAATGAGATGACCAGGCAACTAAAACCAAGAGGCACAAACCATGAAATCCAATTTAAACCAATGCAAGAGTGAGTGAAATATTTTGTCAAACATATGGTGTGTCTATTCCAAAATGGGGTTGAAAATAAAGTATCGTAATATGAATCCACCAAAAAATTACACCCAAGACAATCTAAGTAAATTACAATTGAACAATTGATTAATTATCCCAAGTTGGCAAGATTGAACAAAAGTCCCTAACATGATCACTTAAAATATATATATATATATATATATATATATATATATATATATATATAGCATTAGCACATACTGTTGTCAAAGGGGAGTTGAATTGCAGAATTAGAATATCTAGGAAGACTACTAAATATTCTAATGTACCAAATGAGATGACCATTGTGAATTGAAACACACACTAGTGAATTGTTTGTGGTTAATTGTATTTGACTGTTTGGCATGGCAGTGTCCAAGGACAACTCTTCAGCAGATGTGGTGCTCTCTGAAACTAATTCCTACACCATATCAATTGGAGAAGCGTCTCCGGAAGAATCATTATAGGTATATTCATCAATACAATAGTTACAGTCACCAGTAGCAGCATCTGCGCTCTCTTGTAGCTCCAGTGCACGTTATGTGTAAAAATCGAGTTTCATGAACTCGAGTTACAAAACAATCGTAAATTGCTAAATATTTCGTAAACAATGATAGGTCACAAAACATTTTGGCCAATAATGGTATTTGGCCCATTTTGCAGTTTAAATTTCTGGGATTAAAAAATTGGAGTGTTACATTTAGGCTTTGCAAATCATTGCTCTAATGTCACATTACGGGAGAGAAGTGCATATTTTGTCTACATGATTGGAGGTTTATAGTATGAAGCTCCCTGAAGATGAGCCAAGAAAACTCGTGCTTTTTGGGGCTGATATTGCAACTTCCAATGAAGCTGCACTACAAATGCATTGAGGAGAAGATAGATGTGATAAATTATAAAGATGAAACTGGGATTCCCATATCTGACATCAATATGGGTAAGTCGTGAGAACTTGAATGCTGTTCTTGGGAGTGGGACAAGTAATGCATCTGCTCTTCGTGAATTGACAAAATAACTGAAACTCTGAGAGACAATGGTGGGCTTAAGATTGTTAAGATGGGAGCATCAAGAAAACGTTATTCAACAGTGCCTTCTAAAAAGTTGGAGTACTATTGCCTGTCATCTTCAAGGTAAGTTCTTCGTTACCATGATAGGGGGAAAACTCTTCTTAGGCATGCAAACTCTTCTTACAAGAAATATTAATGATTTTTTATGCAAGTCAAATAATAGGGAAAAAAAATTCTATCTTACTTTACAGTCATTGTGCAAAAACACACCAAGTTATGTTAGTGTATATGCAGGAGAATGCTTACCTTCTATAGTTGTTTTATGCACCTTAAAGAAGATCAAACATATTATTCCCCGCTTATAGATACAATTAGGTTAAAATTCAATTCAACAAACTTAAATGGTATTAAGATAACTTAGTAAGGTTTGGACCAAGATTTCCAACAACAAAAAATGGTCACAAAGCTAAATAAAAATATTAATTGTATGTCATAAAAAAAAAAACTAAACCGATAAAACTATAAATTAGGACAAACTATAGCTTTTGGGTTGAGCATGTGCAGTTCAAGTATGATACAATTAGAGAATTGTAGTTGGTGATTTAGTCACCAGATTAGTGAGTTGTGCTATGGTAATTCAGATTTTTTTTTTCTTACTTTTTACTTTTAAGAGCAATCACATTATCAATTTGATCTCTTGGTCTTATTAGCTCATGAAGAACACCAAGCTGGTGGTCAAGTCTTTAAAATTGGCTTAGCTTAAATGTTTCTTTCCTCATGTGGCCAAACAAAGAATCAAATAAAAATTTGCAGCATCATCGTTTTACCACAAATAAGTTATAAAACATGCTATCTTCTAGTGACTAAATCACTAGATTATCTCAACCATTGAAAATTTAAAGTTGTAACTGATTACTTAGAGACATATATTAATACAAAAGACTTAATTCATAAACACTTCTATCTAGTAAGATTACTAAATACTCTAATGTTGTAAAGTGGGCTTTGATGGTGGAAAGTTCTATTGTACTAGTATATTGTCAATGACATTGATGGCCTAGCAAGCCTAAATGCACATGAGAAAAAATGAGATAACCAATGACAGCTAAAACCAAGAGGCACAAACCATGAAATTGACTTAACCTAATGCAAGAGCACGTACTAAATTGACAAAGATGTTGATGGCCTAGTAAGCCTAAATGCAAAAGAGAAAAAATGAGATGACCAGGCAACTAAAACCAAGAGGAACAAACCATGAAGTCAACTTTAAACTAATGCAAGAGTGAGTGAAACATTTTGTCAAACATATGGTGTGTAAATTTCAAAATGGGATTGAAAAAAATGTATTGTAACATGAATCCACCAAAAATTACACCCAAGACAAACTAAGCACATTACAATTGAACAATTGATTAATTATCCCAAGTTGGCAAGATTGAAGAAAAGTCCCCAAAATGATTTTTTTTTTTTTAAATAGAAAAAATAGCATTAGCACATAATGTTGTCGAAGGGAAGTTGAATTGCAGAATTAGAATATCTAGGAAGACTACTAAATATTCTAATGTACTATTGTCCAAGCCTTTTTTGATGAGTTTTCATAATAAAAGTTCAAAATAAGCATTGCTTCAAATGCTTTGTAAGAATTGAGAGACCAAAGAAAATAATAATTTGCAAGACTAGACAACATTATATAAACTTACCACATCAGCACATCATAAATATCAACTTAGTGATGAATTCCATAGTGAACGACTCAGTACAAGGAGTATTACATAGCATAAGAATAAAATTATCGCAATAAACTATTTAAACATCAGGATTCCCCATCCCAATAACTTTAGGTAAGGGAAAAAGTTTGTGTCTCTTTTCCCACATTTTCTCAGCAAGTACAAAGACCATAAACTCCATCAGTAATAAAAGGCAATATAAAGACAACCAATCCAAAAACTGAAGAAAAAAAAAAACACATACTTGTGAATTGTTTGTGGTTAATCATATTTGACCGTTTGGCATGGCAGTTTCCAAGGACAACTCTTCAGCAGATGCAGTGCTCTCTGAAGCTGTTTCCCACACCGTATCAATTGGAGAAGCGTCTCCCGAAGAAGCATTACAGGTATATTCATCAAAACAATAGTTACAGTCACCAGAAGCAGCATCTGCGCTATCTTGTAGCTCCAGTGCATGTTCAAGGCATACCTGCACTTCACCCATGGTGGGTCGACGTTCGGCTTGATTTCGCACGCAAGAAGTGGCAATGTCAACGTATACCATAAAACACTCTGGAGCTATCTTCCCCATCAGATACGGATCAATTATCTCATTGATGGTCCCTTCTCGTTTGCATTTTCGGGCCCAACTAACCAGATTCATCTGTTCTACCAGTTCAGATGGTTTCCTTCCACTGAGTAGTTGCAGCAGTAGCACACCAAAAGAGTAGACGTCGGATTTATCAGTCAGCACCCCATTCATGGCATACTCAGGAGCCATGTAACCGTAAGTACCCACAATTCTATTAGTTTCGATCCTAATTAAAGCCTTTGACAAACTCGGGGGACCCATCTTGGACAACCCGAAATCTGACAACTTGGCCTCCCATTTCTCGTTCAACAGAATATTGGTCGGCTTCACATCACGGTGGATGATAGTATGCTTCAGCCCAGTTTGAGGGCAGTGCAGTCCACGCGCCACTCCAACGCAAATCTGCAGTCTTCGTTTCCACGGGACCGGGTTGTGATCGGGGTTAGTGCCACAGAGGTGTCTCGCGAGGTTTCCATTGACCATGAACTCGTAGACAAGGAACCCCTCTTGTTCATCTTCGAAACAATATCCGATGAGACGGACAAGGTTAGGGTGGCGTAGCTGGCAAAGCACCAGCACCTCGGTCCTTAACTCGTGAAATCTCCGCCATGAATTGATGATATTCACACCCTTTATTGCAACGCTTATGGAAAGGTCGTCAATAAACCCCTGGTATACTTTCCCATAACGACCCTCACCAATTACTAAATTATCATCGAAGTTATTGGTAGCTGTCTTGATCTCAACCAGTGAAAATCGACGGCATGGAAGAACTGAATAAGATTGGTTAACTGTTTCGAGAAGATCAGGGTGGCTGTATAAACACCGCAGTATTGTGGTTCTCTTTTTTGTCTAAATGACCTGAATAATTGATATTTCAATATTTTTTCAGATTATTTACTGTTTCGAGCAGATAAAAGGGTAGGTAGGCCGCTCCTGCTGTATACCCCTATACTGTCCCAATGAACTGAATAATTGATATATTTCAATATTTTTTCAGATTATTTATACTATATTGTTTTAGAGGCCTAAGATAATGTCAAAGCATTCTCCATAGCATTTTTAAATTTTTGTACTGGAGGGTAAATAATTACCTTTATTTTTTATCTACTTATTTTTTAAAACACACTTTTTAACAAACTTTTTATCATTTCTCTATTTTATTTAAATATCATTTCTTCACTCATTCTTTATTTCTTCTTTAATCATTCTTTATTCTTTCCAAATTTCAAATAGCCATAATTTTTTAAAATTTCCAACAATCTATATTGTTAACAGTCTAATTTTTGTATTAAAAAAAAGGGTCTAATTTTAATTTTCATGCATATTTATTTATTAGTCTTTATAAAATCTATGTTACTTTGGTGCAAATCATCAGTTCTTATCTTTTAATTATTAATATTCATTCATTTATCATTATCTCTTTTCATTTTTTTAATAAAAGACACAATTTAATCTTAATTTAAGGAATTGTTATTCTTATTCTTATCATTAAGTTTTAATAAAAGACAAATTTATCATTTAAAGGCCACAGTGCACACCCTTACATTTCTTCCATAAAAAAAAATAATAATAAAAACAAAACAAAACAATAAAGGCCACACATTTTATTTTGTTGTAAAGATGTTGTGAACATAGTATATCTCTTTTATTTTTGTTCACAAACCATTCTTCTTCTCAAGATCAGACGGAGAGGGAGAGAGAGCCCAGAGAAGAAAATGCTCCAGAGAGAGAGAGAGAGAGAGAGCGTCTTCGTCCTCCGTCGCCTACTCTGCCTCCATCATCGCTATCCTCATCCTCACCGCCGGCGACATGCAACCGTGATGGGCCAGATCTGTGTTTTTTTTTTTTTTCTTAATTAATTTCTTCTAATTTCATTAGTTTTATGAGAAAGACTTTGTTTTGTAATTGATTGTTTTTTATGTTTTGTTGTCATTTGTAGCCATTGAGAAAAAGCTAAAATTTTAATAAGATATGTTAAATTTTTTATTCCGATTTATTCAAGTGTGGATTATTTTAAGATAAAAAAATGATTTGGAGTTGCTATAGTGCTCACTTGGTTAAGAGAGCTTCTGTAACAACTATAAAAAAATTTGCAAAAATTTGAATTTTGAAGACGTTGTTGGAGCTGATTAGTTGTAGGTTTGCTCTCCAAAAATGGGTTTAAAGAATCTATTGGAGATGCTCTTAGCCTGATCATTTTTTCCATTCTCGAGTTTTCAAGTACACTTTTTCTTTTTCTTTTTTACATTATTGATATTCAAATATTATTTTGGGAGTGTGCTCTGTTTTGGAAAGAGGTCTAGATGATTTCGGTCATTTTGGAGATTGTTGGATTGTTGAGTGATTGACTCAATGACTAAATATATTCAATTAGGAGACGACATTCTACATTTTAAAATTTTGGGATTAAAAAGTTGTAGTATTACTTTTAAGCTTTGCAAATCATTGCCCGGATGTCAATTTACGATAGAGAAGTGCATATTTTGCCTACATGATTGGAGGGCCTATTAAGAACTTGCTTGATGCTTCTTTGAAGCTTTATTTTTTTAACTAGTCTCGGCCCTTGTGGGCTATATAATATTGTTATTGGAGCTACAAATTGAGATAACAGCATATACCGGTATACCCTGTTGCAAAAAAATATATATACCGGTATACACAGTATTTAGAATATCTTTGAGCAGCTTTAAAGAGAGGTACACATTTTCCAAAGTTTATAGGTTGAAGCTCCCTGAAGATAAGCCAAGGAAACTCGTGCTTTTTGGGGCTGATCTTGCAGCTTGCAATGAAGCTGCACTACAAATGCATTAGGGAGATCATAGATGCGATAAATTATAAAGATGAAACTGGGATTCCCATCTCTGACATCAATATTGATGAGTCGTGAGAACTTGAACTCTTAGGACAGGTAATGCATTTGCTCTTTGTGACAAAATAACTGAAACTCTGAGAAAATGGTGGGCTTAAGATTGTTAAGATGGGAGCATCAAGAAACCGTTATTCAATGGTGCCTTCTACAAAGTATGAGTACTATTGCCTGTCACCTTCAAGGTAAGTTCTTTGGTACTACACAAGTGAAAGCAGTGCGGAAAAGCTAGGTTTCTGTGGACAAAATCCTGAGCCATTTGCAAACTAAAATGGATTAATTACCATTCAGCAAGCCTCTAATCAATTAATTTACCTTCCTTTGCCTGATGATAGTTCATGGATGTAAATTTTCATAACTTTTGATGGAGGACATTGCTCTAACCAAAAACGTTGATCTTGCAAACCTTGCCCAGCAAAAAGAATCCTAGGGGGACTGATCAAAGTAATAGTTCCAGTGAGCATTCAAGACAATTGAAGAACTTTAAGCTATAGAAACGATGCCATGGAATCTTGCTTCAAAACAATATGAGAACAAAAGAATTCACCAAAAAACAAAAGCTTCATTATAGAGTTGGTCAGATTGGGTTTTCATTTCATTCATCTCTGATAGTAACTTTCTTTTATATGTTCGCTCATCTTAGAAAGTACTTCCACCGAAAGATAATCAAGCAATCCCAATAATCATTCAATGATCTGATTTTTTAAGATTCATTCCTCCTCAAGCTCTCAAACTCCATTAAATGGTGAGCTTGAATCACTTAATTAGAAAGAGAAATGTTCAAGAAGCATTGGCTACAAGCTTTTCCTTTTTATGTCTCTTTCCTTTTCCATCTTTCATTTTTAATCTATGCTCTATGGACTCCTATATGCATTTACTATTTCCATGGATCACACTGGTGCAGAAATAATGTTTAGTTCTAAGCAGCATATAATTAAAAGACTTTTGAGTAAAAAATAAAAAGGGGGGGGGGGGGGGGGGGAGGATTCTTCACCTACATTGGTAACCAAGATACATGCTGCAATTGGGGAACAGACTGACTAATGTTACTGAGGAATTTCAAGGTCCGGTCTCCTGTCAACTACTTCTCCTGTTGAATCATCTGGAAATGCATCCGGATAGGTAGCCAAAATCCTTGATTTCATGCTCCTGTAAATGAGAGAGAGAATTAAATCACCAAATGGCACCAAAATCTAGATAGCCAAGAGACAACAACCAAAAATTTAAACTTTCAAGTAAACAACTTGAATCAAGATAATAAAATAGATCTGGGATGATGTAAGAATAAGAAACTCGGCATACATAGAGCTTCATAATCAACAGTATAGTTGCAAAACACATCAACTTTACAAGTCAATAGAAAAATTCAGACATTCGGGCAGTTGGAAATAATTCATATAAAAGAAAATAGAGAAGGTGAAGGCAGCAGCAAGATAAAGTTGGAGATTCACTCTGACAAAATATTTTGAAATGAAGTGCGCCATAAAAGGCTGCACAAGACTTAATGATTCAACTGAACTCATAACATCTTCATCCACACAAATTTAGATAAAAAAAAAATTTATATCCCCAATAAAAAATTGCAACCTGCCATCTGAAATATAAAAATAGTTTCATACCAATACACACAAATATTCATAGGTTTTTAACAAATACAGGTCTTTCCAAGAGTAGAATGAATATATGACTGGAAATCTTAAAGTTCTCTTAAATTATCAAAAAGCCACACCTTGTTTTAATGGTATTGAATTTGGTTTTTTGATTATTGACTCCATGTGTGCCTGAAAGCCATTCAATTCCAATTTCAAGCATGAATGCACACATGCAGTAGATATGGGTGTTCAAGACACGAAGCAAACTGAGCAAACCAATTGATTTCAGCCTGTTTCCTCAGTTATCATGGTTCACTTTGATGTTTATTCAGGAAAAAAAAAGCACCTATTATATCAATTCAGTAGAAGTCTAACACAGCACTTAAAACCAAGCCAACCAATCAAATTATAATTTGATTTCTAATCATATTAGTATGCATGGAAATATTTTAAGGGGGATAAAAAAAAATCTTACAAATATGTTCACACCTAATAAATTCTTCTATTTTTACATCCCAAACACTCAAGCCTCCTAATCTCTAGTCTCCCAGACTGCCACACATCTATCATTTCATTATTTTTTGTTCTAGTTTCCTATTCATTCTTTATTCTTCTCTTTACTTTTCGTTCTCTATTTTTATTAAAGGTCTTGTTAACGGGTGCCTTAGACATTTATTAATGGACCACTTAACAAACTTTTAATACCAGTTTTATAGGAAAAAAAAAAAAAAAAAGCTATCATAAAAGCCAGTTGCTTTTTTCTTTTCCATAAAAAGTTTCTAAAAATATTTCCTAAACCAATGGCCTTAGGTAGGGCTGTCCAGATCAACCCGCCACCTGCCCAACCCGCCCCACCCACCCGAACCTGACCCGGAACCACCCGATCCGACTACTCTGGCGGTCAGACTCAGGTCCTGACTCCAAAAATCCAACGTTGGCAGGTCGGTTTTGGATCTCTTCCTCTATAACCCGTGAAACCCGACTCGCCCGTAGACGATAAAATCCAGCCATTTTTTCCAGATTCCGACCACTCTTTCACTTAAATCCGTCGATTTTTGGCACAATAAACACCAGATCTGGCCAGACCGGTGATTTCTCATCAAGATTTGGCAAAAATCTCGCCGGATCTGATGAGATCTCATCAGATCTTGGATGGATCTGGCAAGATCTCGCCGGATCTGGCGAGATCTTGCTGCGTTTCGCTAGACACCGGTGAATATCGGGTTCACCCGAAACCGACGACCTCCATCCGGCGACCCAAACCGACGAACCCGTTACTGTAACGGGTCGGTTGCAGGTTGAAAAATAGCCCACCTGAAATGTAACGGATCGGTTGCGGGCTGGGCAAAAACCCGACCCGCCCAACCCGTGGACAGCCCTAGCCTTAGGGCATCCACTAAATTATCATTTTATTAATTCACTTTTCTTTGACATTCATCTTTTTTTTTCTTCTCCCATGTCTTCTCCATTTTCCTCTTTTCTTCTTCTTCCCATTGTCTTTGTAAACCGATTTTCTCTACTCTCTCCTCTCTACGTCCACTTTTTTTTCTCTAATACTTCCGCACAGTTTTTGCCCCTATTCTTTGTAACCACTCACACTCAGACACCAGACATTACAGATCACTGACCTATTGCAAATCTCCATCTCCATCTCCATCAATATCTGCCATCCCATTCTAGATCTTTGCCAATCCCTGCCGATCTTGGTCTTCTTAGCATCTTTGGTTGCTCTGAAATTCACAAACCAATGCACTGCACCAATGGAACTTGAGCTTGGTACAGCTTATTTAGTAGACCTCCAGCACTATAGTTCAATGCTCATCAAAAGGGGTATCAAGAATAGCTATGGGGCTTTTATAAGCAACTAGATCCTCAATATTAAAGGAGGAGCTAATACCATAATCATGAGGAAGGTCAATGACATATGCATTTAGACCCATACGTTTCAATACCTTGAATGGACCGGCACTACGAGCCTGCAATTTCTTAACGGTCCCAGAGGGAAACCGTTCAGGTCGAATCCGAATCATGACATAATCCCCTACCTGAAACTCTGCATGACACCGATGAGTGTCAGCATGAATTTTATATTGAGAATTACTTACCTGAATTTCTTTGCGAATCTCCATATGCAAATCATGAATATGTCGTGCAAATGCCTCAGCAGATTCAAAAATCCTAACATGTAGGGACATCATAGGCAAAAGATCTAAGGGCTTCCTAGGTGTATATCCATGCACAACCTCAAAAGGACTAGCGCCTATAGACCTATTAACAGAGCTATTATATGCAAGTTAGGGTATAGGAAGAATTGAATCCCAATTCCGATTGGCTTCACCCACTAGACATCGAAGGAGGTTGCCTAGACTACAATTAACCACCTCAGTTTGACCATCAATTTGAGGATGAAATGCCGTGGAAAATTTCAATTTGGTGCCTACTAAATGTCACAAGATCTTCCAAAAATAACTTATGAAGCGAACATCCCTATCAGACACTATGGTTTTGGGAGACCATAAAGTTTGACAATCTCATCAAAGTAGAGCTTTGCAATCTTAGAAGCATCAGAAGTCTTAGAACATGGTAGGAAATAAGTCATCTTAGAGAAGCGATCAACAACTACTAGAATAAAATCATGCTTCCTAAAGGTGCAGGGCAAACCTAACACAAAGTCCATACTCACATCCTGCCATGGGCGATCTGGCACAGGTAGAGGCATGTACAGGCCAGTGTTTTGCTTGCGATGTTTGGCTAGTTGACATGTACAACATTGACCAACCATCTTGGCAACGCCCCTCTTAAGACCAGGCCAATAGAATTGACGTTCCACTTCCTCAATTGTTTTGTCTCAGCCAAAATGACCTGCAAGGCCTCCCGCATGTATCTCCCAAACTAGGAAATCTCTCACTGAAGACCGAGGGATACATAACTTGTTGGCTTTGAACAAGTAACCATCTTGAAGGGTATAATCATCTAGGATCGGCCGTGGGGCATTACTTAGGCTAGTGTAGACCTCCCCAAAATCTGGACATGACTCATAGTCATCCTTGAGTCGTTCAAAGACACTTATGACAGATAGCAAAGACACCCTTCGACTTAGTGCATCAACAGCCTTATTCTCAACTCCCGCCCTATGTTTCACCACAAAGTAGTAGCGTTGCAGAATTTCAACCCAACTACCGTGCCAAAAATTCAACTTCTATTGGGAATAGCGCAAAGCTTCATGATCAGAGTAGATAACAAATTCTCAAGACAACAGGTAATGGCGCCAATGCCAAAGAGCTTGAATAATGGCATAAAACTCTGTCATATGTGGAGTACTTTTGCTTAGCATCATTCAATTTCTCACTAAAATAAGCAATTGGGTGGCGCTCTTGACTAAGTAATCCCCCTAAACCAATACCGGAGGCATCACATTCCACTTCAAAAGGCTTGGTAAAATCAGGGAGACGCATGACAGGTGTCTCAGTCATCTTTTGTTTTACCTCATTGAAAGCCATAGCAATAGCTTTAGTCCAAACAAACTCCCCTTGTTTCATGCAGTCAGTGATAGGGGACATAATGGTACTAAACCCCTTGATGAATCGGCGATAAAAGGAAGCGAGCCCATGAAAACTTCGAATTTCATGGATATTTTTGGGCTCAGGCCAATCTACAATCGCTTGAACCTTTTGGGGGTCGGCAGAAACTTACTCAGAGGATACTATGAAACCTAGGAAGACGACTTTATTGGTGAAGAAAGAGCACTTCTTGAGGTTGCCATATAAACTCTCCTTCTTAAGGGTAGTACAAACTTGAGTTAGATGGTCTAAGTGTTGCTCCCTAGATTTACTATAGATGAGGATGTCATCAAAGTACACAACCAAGAACTTCCCCATAAAAGGCTTGAGCACTTGAGTCATCACTCTCATAAAGGTACTAGGAGCATTGGACAATCCAAAAGGCATGACCATCCACTCATATAAACCATCCTTCATCTTGAAGGCAGTTTTCCACTCATCACCAGAACGAACCCTAATTTGATGATAGCCGCTTTTCAAGTCTATCTTGGAGAAGATCATTGCTCCAGCCATCATACCCAACATGTCATCCAATCGAGGGATAGGATAACGATATTTCACAGTGATCTTGTTGATGGCATGACTATCAACACACATCCTCCAAGTTCCATCTTTCTTTGGAGTTAAGAGTGTAGGGACTGCACAAGGACTCATGCTTTCACGAACAAAACCCTTCCTAAGTAGTTCTTCTACTTGCCTTTACAACTCGGCATGCTCTGCAGGGCTCATCCTATAGTGAGGCAAGTTAGGTAGGGTCGCGTCGAGCACAAAATCTATGGCGTGTTGTCTATCACACATGGGCGGTAAATGATCGGGGAGTTCCTCAGGGAAAACATCCTTAAATTCCTAGAGCACTGACTTCACTTCTTCAGGTTGCTCCTCACGGGTCTCTCCATGAAGTTCGCTTGCAACTAAGACAAACACAATAGATTCTTGAATTGCTACCCTTTCAAATGCCTTTGGGCTTATGATGTTCAGGCCTTTCGCCTTTGGTGCTTTTGTCTTCTTACTCATGTCGATTGGCTTGGGTTTCAAAGGATTGAGCACAATCTTCTTACCTTCAAACATAAATGAGCAAGAATTGGATCACCCATGAAGGGTGACATCCAAATCATAAAGCCAAGGTCTACCTAAGATAATATGCCCTACATCCATGGGAATTACGTCACACCATATTTCAGCCTTGTAGGTGAGAAATTGAAGTGGGACAACACATATTTCTTTTATGGCTATGGAGGAAGTATCCACCCAAGAAACTTTATATGGGTTAGGGTGTGAGGTCAATTTCAAGCCTAGGCGGGAAAAAACATTAGAGGACACCGCATTAATGCAACTCCCACTATCTATAATAACCTTGCAAGTTTTGTCTCCACACTTAGTTTAAGTTTGGAAGATGACACTCCTTCGCCAATCATCAGTGTCTCTCTGCTCTGCCAAAGCACACCTTACCACATTCACTCTAAGGACACCAAAGTCCTTGAAGTCATCAACCTAGGAAGAGATGGCTCTAATGCATGCGAGGTAGCTAAGATCATCTTCCTATTCTACCTCAACATCTTGGGTTTCTTTAACATTTGGATCATACACCAGCTCCTCAACATCTTCTACCTTTTCATCATCCTCTTGAATGACAAGGGTCCTAGAGGGACATCTCGCTGCGATGTGTCCAACCCCATTGCATTTGAAGCATTGGAGGCGAAAGCCTAATCTTGAAGGCTCATTGACCACACCTTTTCCCTTGTCCTCTTTTTCTATTTGGGTGCTATTGGGGTTGACCTTAGAGGGTAAGGCAAGTCTAGAGTTGCTACCAAAAGGTTGAGGGTTGGTAGGAACACTCCAGAGCTTAGAACGTTGCCAAAAGATAGATTTGGATGCTAACTTACAATTCCTAGCAAGGTCATATGCTTCTACTAAGGTAGTGACTCCTCGAGTGATAATCTCGCCTAGTAAGTTAGCATTTAAACCTTTCTTGAACCTATTGAGTGTGACAACCTCTTCCTCGACTATTCAAATTCGCCTCTTGAATTCCTTGAATTTCTCTATATATTCAGCCACAGGAGCAATGGCTTGCTTTAGGCGATCCCATTCCTCAAGGAGAGAGCTCCTATAAGTTGGAGGAAGATAATTCCTCGAGAGTGCATCCTTCATCTCAAGCCAATCAGTAATGGGAGGCTCACGTCGTCGCCTAAGGGTTTCCTCAAGGTCCTCCTAGAAAAGGTCGGCTCTTCCAATTAACTTAATCCTGGCATACCTCACTTTCTTATTCTCAACCCAATGGTAATAGTCAAAGAATTTCTCCATTTGACACAACTAATCAGTGAAAACCCATGAGTCGAGGCAGCCATCAAAGGAGGGTGCTTCTATCTTTTCTTTGGACATCCTATCATCATAATCCTTAGGGCCATTGTGATTATAGTGATCATGTTCAAAGTTTGGAGCCCTATTAAAGTAACCGTGGTTATATTGCCTAAGCATGTTATCTCCTTCATGGTTAATGGGCTCTCTTTGAGATGCCTCAATTCGCTCTACCCTGTCCAGTAAATTGTGGACACTTTTTACTAGGTCTTCTATGGTTTGCTCTAAGGAGGACCTAGGCTCGGAAGTGGATTTATGTTCAGGGTTTGACATGATGCGACCACTACGTAAATGCATGCAACACTATATTTATGAATGCAGTTAAGATTCCCAAAAATTCAAGTAACCCATTCTCAATGTAAAATTAAGGTCAAGCAAGAGTGCATGTAGAGACTAGATCAATGAATCAAAGCAATAAATCACAATCAAGTAGTGACAATGTTCACAATATTGAGAGATAGCCCAAATAAAAGTCAAATTCCAATAAGCTTCACAATTAATAATGAGAATCAAATATTTCAAAGAAATTGGTTTTTTTTTTTTT
>JARYZH020001348.1:0-31567 GCA_030021035.2 Notholithocarpus densiflorus
GCATCTCAGACATTTCTCATATGTTCTTATGGTTTTTTTTTTTTTTTTGGATGTACTGATGTTAATTGTTTCTTGTGAGATGGGTATTTTTTTTTTTTGGGATGTACTGGTTTTGGTTGTTTCCTGTATAAGGATTGTGATTTTAGTTTAGTTTGGTTTAGTTTAGTTTTTTTTTTTTTTTTTTTTTATTTATTTTTTTTTATTTTACTGATAAACATAGAAATATGACTAAAGGCTTGAGTTGATGAGAAATGTAAAAAAAAGGTATTTTGGTCTCTTTATTAATTTTTCTTTCTTCCTATAAAGCTGACCCAACATCTGGTAAAAAGACTACATAAAGTGCGTAAAACTGTCATAAAAGCTGGGTATTAACGGGCATCATAAGGTGCCCGTTAACACAACCCTATGTATAAAGCCAAACTTTAGAGAAAATTCAAATAGATTATTAATTGAATTCCTAATTAATTTATGTCACAATTCCATCTAAGTTTTTAATTTTTTGTGACAAATGAGTTATTTTGTGAATTTAATTTCTAACTTTTGAGGTAGTATTTATCGCAAATTGTAAAAACCAAATACTCAAATTTTTGTGTTTAATGAATGCAATGGATTTGGGGTATCAACTGTTTAAATCTGCCAAGTCTATTTACGCGGGTCTCATATTTTAAATTGTCTTGACAATTTGTATCTTCTAGCAGTTTCTTGATCAAGAAGCCAACTTTTTCATTTTGAAATTCTTGAAATTAGGCAATTTTGGAATCATCTTCCGTATCCTCTAGCATAGATAGCCCTCATGAGTAGTCTCTTTATTCACATAGATTATTAATTGGTAAAAGAAATATCCTTATTAACTTCCTCGAAGAAGTAGAAAAATAAAATTTTCAACTTAATAAATTAAATAATCTTCTTCTTTAGTTTCAGTAAATTTTTTTTTTTTTTTTGAGAAGTTTAGTTTAAGTAATCTAAAGTTGAATTTAGTAAAAATGAGATCATATGTAGTAGTGTGAGCATTTTGGTTGGCTATTGTTTTTGCTACCAAAACTAACACTCATATTCTGCCATTTCATTCAAAATATATTGAGCGTACATGCCATATATGCATATAACATAGACATTGGTATCAACTATCAACTACTATCAAAGAAGGTTTCATATTGTTTTGAGAGCCTTAATTATAACAAAGAAGAGGCTTTTGGAAATTAGTAATTTATGTTTTTGAGATTTTTATGAGTTTTTGACATAGGCTTAAAAAATAGTATCGCTTTTTTATGATTTTTATGAGAAAAAGATCAAGGCCGCTGGAGTTATTGTCTGCCATACCTTGCTTACATAATGACAATAGGTATTAGTTTTCACCCTATTGACGGTGAATTTTTTTTTTATACAATATAGAAATTTTACTCTAACCTAATCTAAGTGTATATGTATGTGAAGTTCTCTTATAGAGACTTGAATCCCGGCCCTTACCCCTCCCACACCCCACAAGCGCTTATACTTATGGAGTGACCATCGCACAAAGGGTGTGCGGTGGTGATGGTGTAATTTCTTATGTGCTCTCAATATTTGTAATTTGTATCACAATATGCATTTATTCCAATAGCATAATCTTCATATAGTTCATTGCAGCGAGTTCAATTTCCTCTTAAATCTCTTGCATCTGTGCATTCTAGGGAGCCATCTCAATTCTCAACCTTCACCATAGACACCATTGGATCAACTTCGTCTTAATAATTATATTAAAGACGTCCCACAACATAAAGAACCTTACCATTGATTCTGTTGAAAGGCATAGAGATTAATATTTATTATTATTATTTTAATCAAATCAAATAATATATTAAACATTGTTTTTCTATTATGATTTATTATCATTAAATTCATAGAGAGATAGCAAATTTTTTTTTTTAGAGAGTTTCAACTTATGTCGTCTGCTCTCGATAATAGCTCTTTATCATTAGACTAAGACACCAATCGGTTTCTGGTGTAAGCGGTGATTGAACCACAAATCTCTTATTCAACCATTAAAAACTTTATCAGTTGAGCTAACTGGAACTCACAGAGAGACAACAACTTAAATCAGCAAAAAATAGAGAATAGAAAAGGGTTTATTAATAAAAAAAATTGTATTAATTAACTTTTCAATGCGAAATATATTTTAGGACATTCCAACATAGGATGAAATAGAACAACTACAAAATGGAACAGACTAAGGATGTGTTTGTTTGGAGGTGAAATAGGGTAGATGGAAAATAAATTAGAGAAAATAGGAGAGGAATGATTTTTAATTGATGTTTGGTTGGGAGGGAGAGAGAAAAAAATTGTGGTGGGGCCCGGGTGCTTTCTCCCCAGACTCACCAAAAAGTTCTCTCCAAAATGGGGAGAAAACTGTGGGAAGGGGAGAGAATGAATTGGGCTAATTAACAAAAATGCCCAGTTTGTCCAATGTTGGGTTGCATTTTCCTTTTTCTTTTTTTCTTTTTTTTTTATTTTTTTTTATTTTTTAATCCTGTTGCTTTGTGGTTCAATTGCTTCTTTTTTTTCCTTCTTCGTCCTTGCACGTACACAATTTTTTTGTTAAAAAAAATGTGTTATTTTTTTGTTTTATTTAATGGAGACATAATTGTAAATTTATATAAACTTTATTTTCTATCCCCTCACTTTTCTTCTCAACCAAACAAATAAGTTTTCTATCTCTCCACTTTTCCATCCTCTCAACCAAACACAAATAGGAGAAAATTAAATATCTTTTATTTTCCCACTTTTCTATCCTCCTTTAAGTATAACCTATCTCATCTAAGAGCATCATTATTGGTGGAGGCATATAGCTATAATGCTATTTTTGCCTCCTCAAACTACAAAATATTGTGCACATTGGTGGTGCCATAGCCAAAAAAATTTGGCTACATGCTACAGTAAACAAGTACTAGTACCTGTTTACTGTAGCATGTAGTCAAATCGCTTTAAAATTTTTTACTCTTTTCTCCACTCTTTTTTTTTTTTTTCTTTCAGCTCTGTTAAAAACTAATTGGCATATCCTTTGACAAAACGCACTTTACTTGTATTTGAGTAAATCTAAGAAGGTTCAAGATGATCATTACAAGTGGTTAAATTGAAGACATGAAGATTACTCAAGAACTGCTCAAGAAAAGTGCAATCTGCAAGTCTCGATATCTCCTCGACAGAAGCTCGATTTGTCGAGATTCATTAAAGCTCGACACATATCTCGATCGATCGAGCTTATAAGATTCAGACTATAGCCAGCAACGTTTTTATTCTAAAATGCTATTTGTTTATGGGTTTGTATAATCCTTATAGGACTAGGAAAACCCAAGGTTTGTGGATTTGTATAATCCTTATTGGACTAGGAAAGCCCAAGGTTTGTGTAAACCTATTTAGAATAGGAGAGCCCATTAAGCTCCTATTTAAAGGAGGTGGAAAAAGAAAAACTTAACCCTAGAGAGCTTCATAAGGTTTTCGTTTTAAAACCCTAGCCTCCTCCTACAGAAGAAAGAGTTCTTGCTGCGTTTCTTATACGCCTTTGAGTTATGTAATCAAGCCAAGTCTGTTGCACCAACATTGAAGATCTTATTGATGTTTCTATGTGAAGCTACTATAAATCAACTACAACAATCAAAGGGTTGATGTGGAGTTAGTCACGTACTTGGATTCGTGCAAAGGAGTAAACCGCGTACTGGGATCCGCGCATCAGATTGGTTAGTCACGTACTGGGAGTCGTGCATTACAAGGAGAGATTGTCACTACAGAATAAGTCAAATTGGGTATTGGGATAAGGGTTCAACTGTAGGTTGGTATAAGGTACTTAGATTCCTTTAATTGTAACCGCTTGTTTTGATAATAGTGGATTCTCGGGAGTGGTGACCTTAAATTCACCCAGTGGGGTTTTGCCTCGGTGGTTTTCCCTATTCGTAAAAAAGTCACCCGTGTCAAATTTATTTTCCGCTGCATTTAACTTAGTTGGTGATTTGTTTGTGCTACCATGCGTATTGCATGCTAATTGAATTAATTAATTAACTTGGCTAATTAATTGGTTAATTCATCACAAGGGGTCAATACACTCTTGGCCTATCAAGCTCATCTCTCTCTCTCTCCCGTTACTGCCATCAGATCTCCTCTCTCTCTCATCCCTCTCTGCCCAGCTTTGCTGACCCAAGCTTCGTCGACCCAAGCCCTAAGCCGCCGCTGCCCATCTCTCTTCTCTCTTTACTGTGATTGGGTTTTTTTTTTTGTGTTTTCATATGGGTTTGGTGGTTGTGGTGGTGGTGGTGGTGGTGGTGGTGGTTGATTTTGGCTATGGTAGTGGTGGTGGCAGTGAGTTTCTTACAAAACCCCATAAAAAACCTATGTAGAAAAAGGAGGGAATCCAAGTGTTATATAGAGAGATTGGTTGGTAAGAGAAGGGGAGAGATTGTGTGTTAGGCATTGCTCCTAGTTGACCCATGGGCACCCAACATTGATTCACAGAGTATAGCTTCATGGCTCTTTGCTTTTTCTTTGTTTCCCTACCTTGGTTTCTTGTACTTCATCAATAAATCCAAGTCTGCTCCAAAGCTCACCCTATTTGGATTCTACTTCTCGCTCGCCTCTGTGGGGGCTATCAGTGAGTTTCTCAAGCCTTATTTCTTCTTTACTTTAATTTTATGATTTTGGCTTTGGTAGTGGGTTTTGTGGTGGCTGGTGGTGATGGAGTTGTGATTGTGGTTGTGGTTTTGTTTTTTTGTTTTTGTTTTTGATTTTGATTTTTTGTTTTTTTTCTACATTGTGTTGTGGTTGCCAGAGTGCAATGGTGGTTGTGGCTGTTGGTGGAGGTGGCTGTGGTGTTTGTTTTTTATTATTTTATTGTGTTGTTTACGTTATTTTATTGTGTTGAAAGCTAAAATAAAACAACTAATATTAGGTGTTTTGTAAAGTGAGAATGTAAAATAAATAAAGTAGCTTTTGGTGGAGCCAAATAGCTAAAATTATGGCTCCACCAATGTGGATGCTCTAACAATTAAAAAGGATTAAGTCAAACCAAGAGTCTGTTTGGTATTAGCTTTAACTTTTAGCTTTTAATTTTTATGTACAGTTTTTTAAAATCTCACATTTCTCCGCATTTTCTCACTTTTTCAAAAAATTTCAAGATAGAAGTATACTTTAGCACATTTTCAACAAAAAACTAGATAAGTTGTTTCTAAACGGACACCAAGTCTTCCAATCTTTAAAAGCGAAATGTTAGTATACTACAAAAAGACAACTTAAATCTAAAAAAAGAAAAAGAAAAAGAAAACTAATTTATAGACCAATTACTCATTGGTACATGTAGAAATTAAACCAATTGCAAAACCAAATAGGCCATGAAAGTTTGGCAGGACTTACTGCACGAATAAAATCAAATAGTCTTCTATTGAGATAAAATAAGAGGTATGTTATCAAACAGTTTTATCAAAATCTACTTTAAAAAATAGAACAAAACACTCAGCTATTTTCAAAATGTTAAGGGCCTGTTTGGTAGGAAGATTTAAAAAAAAAAAAACAATTTGAAAACAATTTTCAAAAAATTGAAATTGAAACTACTTTTCGAATAATAATTTTTACATTATATGTGTTTGGCTCCCACTTTTAAGAACAATTTTCAAAATTTTGAAAACCAAAAAAAAAAAATGTTTGCAAGACCATTTCTATTTTTCAGTGGCGGCGCCATGTGCAGCTCAGGGTGTTCCTAGGAACACCCTGAGCTGAAAAAAAAAAATTTATATATAATAATTAAAATTTTTTATATTTTCTCTGTATTAGGAACACCCTCAAATTAAAATATATATATATATATATTTATTCTACTTTCAAGCAAAAAAAAAAAAAAAAGCCCAAAAAAAATTTGAACTAAAATCTGAAAAAAATAAAAAATAAAAAAATAATTTTGTAACAGAGCCAAGCCCACGGCAAGCCCAACAAATTACAGAGGTAGCAAACCCATGGATTCCCAAAAAAAAAAAAAAAAAAAAAAAACCCAAACCCCAATACAGAGCAAATCACTAAATCAGAAACCACTTCTAAATCAAAAATCACTAAAGGCCTAAAGCAAACCTAAAGACAGAGCAACGCCTCAGGCTCAAGCCAACAAACGGAGATCGGTCACGTCGCTCGCAACTCGCTAGTCGTCGGAGATCAGTCACATCGTCGGAGATCGGTCCAGTCCAGAGCACATCGTCGCTTGCTCTTCGTCGTCGCTTGCTCGCCCCTCATCGTCGACAATCGTCGCTCGCCCCTCATCGGAGATCGCTCGTCACTGCCTCAGCGGCCTCAGCCTTCAAGCCTCCATGCTCGGCTTCTCCGGTGCTCCCTCCCTCAAGGTATTTCATTTTACTAACTTCTCTCTCTTTTCTCTTTGACTCTCTCTCAGTCTCTCAGTCTCTCTCTCTCTCTCAGTCTCAATCTCTCTCTCTCTTCATCTTAGTCTCTCTTTATTAATATTTACCCTGTTTTTGGCTTTATCCAGTGTTGGTGAGATTATTAATTGTTTTTTAGTGTTGGTGTTGGTGTCTTTTGGTGAGATACAATAAATTGGCTTTATCTGATTTACTGTGTGCTAGTGCTAGTGCTAGTGCAAGTGTGCAACTAATAATTAATAAATATGGTTGTGTGCTAGTTGATTAGTTCAACTAATGGTCATAAAATATGTAATAAATCACTCTTTTTTAGACTTGGACTTAAGCTATACGGCCTATATATTTTTGTGCTGCACAATTTATTGACTTTTTTTTTTTTTTTTGTTAAGTAATAGTGTGATATTCCAAGTATCAAACAACCATAGTAATTAGTTGAACTAATTAATTTTGTTTGTTTGGGATATTAATTAACCAATACATTATAAAAGACAAACAAATTAAATTATGTTAGGCTAAACAACAAGTAATAATTTTATAATTAATGAAACAACAATATAACAAATTATAGTTTATAAAAGACAAACAAATTAATGAAACAACTAAACAACAATACATTTGAGAAAAATTCCTGGAGCCGCCACTGAGAAAAATTATGCTTCTTAAGGAACACCCTAGGAAAAATTTCTGTAGCCACCACTACTATTTTTTATTTTTTATTTTTTTAAAAAAAATTTACAAAAAGTAACATGTAGAATTTGTAGATTACTTTTTTTGGATAATGATAAGTGAATAGAGCTCATGTATCTTTTTTTTTATTTAATTTTTTATAATGATATATAAGTTTCAAATTTGAAGTATGAGAATTTTTATTAATTTAAGGGATAAAAGAGTTTGGACAAATCAATGGGGTCTATTGTTTTCAATTAATTTACAACTATATCATTAAAAGCATTTTTTGTATCTTGAAAACATCCTCTTAGTCGTTTTCAAAATCATGTTCCAAACAAGGAAGATAGGATACAATTTTTTGAAAACTGTATTTAGAGAACATTAGCCAAACAATAAATTCAAGTGTGAGACTCACCATTTTATGGATTGCAAAACAAAAAATTATATTTAAATACTCTTACCAATCAAACCCTAATAGTTTTGAAATTAAGGGGTGATATTGTTTAGATTTCATGTTTAATAACCCACATTTAGTGTTCGCGGGTTGGGTCGAACATTGACACCCCTAGGTTCTGGGCTAATTTAAGGGACTAAAATTGAACTAACCCTTGAATTGGGTTGGGTTGGTTGGAATTTTTGTTTTTAGCCTCTAATTTAGTCAAGTTCGGATTGTAATTTTTTCAACTCATCTAACCAATATATATAGGTTCATTTTATAAAATTTTATTTTAACTCTTTTGTTTGATTTATTTTGGTATTTTGAGAATTAGTTTTGATAAATTTAGAATATAATTTAAGTGTGTAATGTTAATAGTAATAACTTTTTGAAAAAAAAAATTACTTAAATAATTAACTGAGAGCCCAATTTTTTAATAAGGACATGAAACATTTAAGCCCAATCGTTGACCCAACCTGACCAATGTGCGTTAAATGGGTTTTGTTTCTACATATGATGGTTGGGAATTTCTCACCTTGTTAAAGTTGGATAAATTTGAAAAAGCCCTCCAACTCAACTCAAGCGCACCCCTAAATGTAACCCATATAGAATTTATGCAATTTGAAATCAAACTAAATTCAAGGATTGTAGAATTGTTATTGACTTGTTTCTCTAAAAGACACATTTTTCCTCCAAACTAATACATGATCATTTATAAGATTATCTGCGTATATTATTTAAACAAACCATATGACTTATTGAAAATATCATGTGACTAATAGTACACATGGATAACCATTTCAATTATAACGTAATGAGTTGGAGAGAAATTTCACGTAACTGCCCATTTCAATTACTGCGTAATGAGTTAGAGGAAAAATTTCTTCAAAACCGACATAGGGGTAAACTTTTTCCTTGCTCTTAGCTTCCTTTTTATGTTTCAATTTCAACGAATATTTTTGTCTAACGAAACATCATCGTTTGGAGAAAATCTAACCTCAAGAGTCAAGACGTGTTGGGCACAACAAGATGGGAACCGTGGCTTACTCTAGAGTCTAGACTAACCGAGGTACTAGCCGGAGCATTGGTCCTTGACAGAGGATTTTCGTTCCAATTACGCCAATTCAATTGACTTTATAAATAAATAACCATAAATTTTATTGGGAAAATTATTGTGTACTCCCGGAGTACTATAAATGCGTACTCACTTTTCTCACATGAATGGTGGGTCCCACTAATTAAATTCATGGTGGAACCTACCATTCATGTGAGTGGAAAGACTACGTATTTATGGTATTATGAAAGTACCTAATAATTTTCCATTTTTATGGAGGAATTTGTAGAAAAATTGAACCATGAGATTAATAAATGGAGTCTTTGGTCGTCTCTCGTCAGTGCCGACCCAAATTAAAGAAGACTTCGCTAGCCTAGCAGTGGCCTCCACGGTCCACAGTCCACACACATACGCGGAGATGAAATTTTCAAACTTGAAAGCTCTCAATGCTGAATTTTGATTATATTTATAGTCCTCAGTTTGAGTCAGTCAGCGAGTCCTCCCTGGTAGGTGAGACAAGAGTGTCCCTTATTAATTATTATTCCATTTCCACGTTTTAGGTTTAAATCCTCTGCTGAATAACGCTACAGGCACAATATTAAAAGTCATTAACACAACAATTTCAAAAAGTTTAGATAATAAGTTGTTAATGATAGGAAACATCTATTAGCATAACAATTTTAAAAAGTTCAGACAATAAGTTGTTAATAGCAGGGAATAAAAATAATATTAGTGATGGATTCAAGTAAGAACTAATAACATCTTATTAAAATAAAAAGTATATTGTAATGGAAAAAAAAAAAACTTGTGTGCATAGTATTTTAAACTTGTGTACATAGTATTTTAAAAGAATCATGGGAGTAAGTTCTCCCACATCGAAAAAGTGAGTGTCCACTTTAAGGTATAAAGCCTTCATTTCCCTTTCAAGAGTTACCGGCTTTTGAAAGGTGTAAGTTGTGTGATATTAATCATAGTATTTTACACATACTTGAGTTTTTATAACTGAAAAAAAAAAGTTACATTTTCTGTTTATAATTAAAACATATGTACGCCTTGTGAAATAAATACCCCATATTGTAATAGCCCCGAAATGGAATGAAAATAATTGTTAAACACACGCAAAATTGCATTGAACAGGTCAAGATTTTTAACTTCAAAACCGTGACGTTTTTAGTATAATTTTAATACATGTAAAAGTGTAAGCAACAAGTAGTGTATGTATTAAACACTTGTCTAATTGAATCATGACTAGTCTTTAGAAAGTAACTCGATTTTATTATAAAATTGTTGTGAAAACGACGTGCCCTTGCCACCTGTCATGCCCCACGGGTCATCACTTTAATAGTCACGACACATGGTACACGCTCAGACTTTAGTACCCATAACACATTTGACTAACGACTACCTCTTAGTATTAAATTCAAAAACGACGTCACATTCACACTCCTTTGAGCTTTGACCCACCCACCCTCCCTTAAATTCAAGTAACTAACAACCTCCTTTCCCGTTCTTTCTCTCCAAACTTTACTCAGAAAAACAAAGAAACAATGGGTAGAGAGGAACTGCACATAACTGTACCGAGTCTCTTCAAGTGCCCAATCTCGATGGAGGTGATGAAATCCCCTGTCAGCCTCTGCACCGGTGTCACCTACGACCGTTCCAGCATCCAGCACTGGCTCGAATCAGGCCACGACACGTGTCCCGCCACCATGCAGGTCCTTCCCTCTAAGATTTTCGTCCCTAACCTCACTCTCCACCGCCTCATCCACCTCTGGCTCCACCACTCCACCACCACCGCCGCGACGGCGTCGTTGATCTCTTCTCACCAAGCTCGGGTTTTCATCCAGAATATAACCGAGAACGTTGACCGCCGTGATTGCCTTGAAAAAATTGTGGAGTTCGCTAATGCTCGAGACGAGAACCGGAGGTTTTTGGCGGATTTCGATGGCTTTGTTGAGGCGATCGTTGGTGTTGTTTGCAAAAGTACGGAGATGGAGGTTGTGGAATTGGTTGTTAGGGTTTTGGATCTGATTATGTCGCAAAATGGAGTTAAAGAACGAGTTTACACTTCCATTTTCAGAAGCAATCACCAAAAATGGTTCGCTTCGATTTGTTTGCTTTTGCGAAATGGAAGTGTAAACTCGAAGATCGAGTCTGCTAGGGTTTTGGAATATCTAGCCGCTCTTGACGTAACCGAATCCAAACGCAGAATCGCTGAAGAAGAAGAAATACTCACTGTGCTGCTCCGTTTGTTAGCTTCCGAGAATGATTTCAACCTATGCGACGCCGTTTTGTCGTGTTTAATCGCGGTGTCAGTGACTCGTTCAGTGAAACCCCGGCTCGTCCGGTTCAGGCTCATTCCGATTCTCTCAGAAAAACTCTTGAACCCTAACACCAAACTTTCCACAGCTGGCAAGTGTGTGAAGCTATTGTCAAGAGTTTCGACGTGCCCGGAGGGGCGGTCCGCGATAAGCGAGGCGCCAAAGTGCGTAGCGGCGGTGGTGGAGCGGCTGATGAAGGCAGGGACGGAAGACGCGGTGGCGATGCTGTGGGGATTGTGTTGCGTGCATGGGGATAAGAAGGTGAAGGACGTGGTGGTGAAGAGTAATGGAGTGACTAAGATACTGCTGGTGATGCAGAGTGAGTGTGAGGGGCACGTGAGGAGGATGTGTGGAGAGTTAGTTAAGACTTTGAGAGTTGGGTGCAAGGTTGGTGGTAGTGGTGGTGATGGTGCGTTGAGGAGGTATGAGACCAAGACTACTCATATCATGCCTTGTTGAAAGTGTAATAATCTACAATATGTTTGTTTATTTGCTAATTGGTCTAGTATGAATTTTTCTTTTCTTTTTTTACAATATAATTTAATTGTTACAATAATTGAGGAGTGGAGATATGAATTATGATTCTCAGTACAAAGGATTTTGTTTTCCCCTTAATAGAGATGTTATTGTTCTGTTGACATAATGCTCAAGAAAGAAACAAATAAAACAAGTTTTTTTTTTTTTTTTTTTTTTTTTCGGTTATTACGTATATTCAAAATCATTTCTTTTTTGTTTGTATGTTAAATAAAAGAAGGGTTATGGAGTGATATTTTTTTAGTTATTTTGGGTATGATTTGCCGAATGAGAAAAAAATTGGAGAGAAGTTCACTTTTAGCTTCCATTGAATTTAAGGATTCAAATAAATGAAATAGAAATTGCTAAATTTGAATTTAAAAACACACAATGAGTATTAAAAATTTTACTCTAACAAAGCAGTATATTACAATTACACCTAATAGTCTTAAGGATAAATGGTAAAATACACTCCTAAAGTTATTGGTTATTTAGATTTTAAACCCTAAAAGTTTGAAAAATTAGATGTTACACTCTAAAGTTCTCATTCCGTAAGCAAAAGTAGCCCCTTCATTAGTGGACTAGCCTATGTGGTTGTCAAGTGACACACTGGCAACCGAGACATACTTTAGCTATTTGACATGTAATTTTTTTTTTTTTTTTTTTTTTTATATAGTTGTTTGGATTTTGCATCCTAAAACTCCCTTCCACTTAAACGACTTAAGTGCGTCTCAGTTGCTAGCGTGTCACTTAACGACCACTATGAGAGACCACACTCCTAGCCCAAAACTCTCAAACTAAGGTTTTGACATAACCCCCATGAATGAGTAGAGTCGTGTTGTGTGTCTCTCAAGAGTGGAGGTTCTATTACTTTTATCTTCCCTTCAAGGTTAAAGGTTTTACAATGTAATTGCCACTTATTTATATATATATATTTATATTTATATATAAACTAAACTTGAAAAAATACATCACTTTTATTGATGAATTGAAAAATGTACATTTCTTGATAATAACCAGAAAATCACATGGTGTTAGTGTTAGATACAATCTTAAACAAAGGTACATGACTTTGTTTCCCAATTACAATCTAAAAAATTGAAAATTACAAGGAAAATCATAATCTACTAATTCTTGATCTAAGTTCGGAGTTTAGGTTACAGGATTGGAAAAATGTTAGGCATTCAACTTGTCTGGTGAAACCAGTCTTCTAGACTTTGGTGGCTAATGATTATATCATATCATTCAAGAGTTTATATAATCTAAAAACATATGATTGCAAAAATTGAAACAAGCAAGAGCATGATAAAACCTTATTCTAGGCATGCAAGGAATTGATATTGAAGAACATGGTGAATATGTGTGTGATTTGTGATTAACCCTAATCTAAGAGCATATAAACATGTTATTTGAATTGAAATCCTAAAAAATTGCAAGAATATAAAAACTTAGATCTAACATATTAAACAACCAAGAACATGTGAAGAACTTGAAAATAAAACATGCTTCAATCTAAACAGAACTAGGGCATAATAAAAAGAAATGTTAGAAACCTTACGTGCATGCACCAACACTCAAAGCAAGAAAGCTTCTCTAGAGAGGGGGGGGGGCGGGGGGGGAGGTCCGTGAATAGGAAATCGTAGCTCAAGATCAAGAGGACCAAACTATCAATATTTCTAGTGAATTGAGACTAGAAAGGTCTAAGACACCTAAAGACACCTTCCTATTACTAGCTCTAGAGAATAGAGATGACAAGAAAATAGTTTGGATTTGAGACCCGATGTGCTTTAAACTATTGATGGAGATATGTATTTATACTAGATGCTGGAGGGTTCGGATTAAGTCTCTGGGCAATGTGGGACTCAGGAAAATTAGGTTTTCTAAGTGAAAAATATAGGGGCAAAGTCAAACTGGGTGAAGAGCAGGCTAGAGCAAAAAGTGATGGAGATTTGGGGGATCTGGTCCAAGTACTCATTGGCACTTCATCCTAAATCCTCCCAAATCTTTTCCTTCTTCATTTCGTCAGTTTCCGTTTCAGTTTTGATCTTATTCTTTCAAAATTTCAACCATTTTTTAGACTTTCTTGGACCACAAGCTCAACAAATGAATTCCAAATATGTTTAATTATTCAATTAATCAATTTTTACTAGCTTTGCAAAGAATCAATTAATGCTATGTTTCTGAGTTAAATTAGGTGCATGCAATCTTACCATAAACTATATCCTCAACCAATAGCATTATGACACATCATTTAATTTAAATTGGACTAAAAATAGACCATTCAGAGCTAAGAGATCATAATCGCAAACAGTCAAGACTTGATTCATTTGAAGTGCACTTTACCATTAAAACTTATTTCTTTGATATCTTTTAATCTGGTTGCTCGATTAAGGCTCATGAATTGTCATTTTGATCGTTATGACTTCAAGATTTATATCATGCAATGTAATTAGAAATTATGTGGTCAAAATTATAGTTCTTCTCTGTGATGTGATATGTAATGGGATTCATGATACAATGCAAGTAAAGTTAAATGAGAGTTGCAAAATGAAGTGTCTATAGCCATATAGGCCAGTCCACTAACGAAGGGGCTGCTTTAGCTAAGAGTAGAACTATAAGTTATAAAATCCAAATTTCAAATTTCAAGGTGTAAAATCCAAATAACCTTAGACTTTAAGGGTGTATTTTGCAATTTACCCCCAAAAAAAATTTCACATCAGACGGCTAGAGTGTGTTTCGATTGCCAGCATGTCATTTGACAGCCACGTAGGCAAATCCACTAATGGAGGGGTTGCTTTTGCTAATGGAGGGGAAGTTCATGGTGTAAAATCTAAACAAACCTCAAACTTTAGAAGTGTACTTTGCAATTTATCCTAGTCTTAATTAAATTGACATAGTAATAAATCTTAATCCATTCATAAATTCATCCCTAGAATAAATTTGTATTTTCTTATTCTATTCAAATAACTTAAAATCCAAACTAAAAACTAAATATCAAATTATTTTTTAAAAAAGAATGATATTAGTGCTGTTACAAATTTTACTAGATAAATTTGACAAATTGGTGTGTTAACTTTTAAATACAAAACTAAAAACTAATTACCATATTTATTTATTATTTTGCTAGGTGCCACCAATGACATTAATTATTATGTTAGTTTGTAAACTTTTGAAATAAAATCGATTATATATATGTCTAACATTTCAAATGACTTATCAAAGAAGATTTTTTTTTTTTTTTTTGATAGTTAAGAGATGAAAATTTTGAACCTTAGATATCTCAGTTGGAAATATCAAGAGGTGCCAATTGAATTACCAAGCTCTTAGCTAATCAAGTAGATTTAGAAAAAAGGTCTCTATAATCTTATTAATTAAACAACGCATGTATTCAACCAAAAAAAGAAAAAAGAAAAGAAGAGAGAGAGCCAAAACAAAACAAAACAGAACAGAACAAGTCCATTGGAACTTCTGAAAAATCATTATGTTTTTTACAAGAGTCATCAAATTAAAAATTAACTGCCCCTACTTTTGGGTTGCATGATAGGATCGAAAATAATCTTGTTGATGGAGATGTATGTTGAATTGGAGTATAGGTAAGGAGCGTAAAGTTTGGGTTGGCAAGTGTACGTGACGGCAGGGCTAGGGATTGAGAACCGACATGACATTCTAAGTTATGGTCAAACACTACCAGCAGACCACCAGCACAACAAGAGAAAATGAGAAAATGAAGGCAAAGATCAGGATCGAAAATTCTTCTATTAAAACAAATCATGCTCTTAATTATGTTATGGGATTTTCTGTCCAATCCAGTTAAATAAATATCTAAGTTTAGAGAGATACTAATTTCAAGGAAGAAGACCCTAAAATCAATTTAATTTGACCAATAATTAAGAAGTCCATTTACTCTATCTTTGTCAGCACTATACGAAAATTGAAACAAATGGTCCAAAAAAGCGGTTCAGGAAATGTGGGTCAATAATCACCATTTCTATTCTTCTTGGAAGTCAACTAATTTATCTCTTTAAAGACTTTGGAAAAAAGCTCAAATACTTATTTCTATGGGAATATTGACTTCTGTACCTAATATTGTTATTTCTACTTGTAAAGCGTATTGGCTGACCATAAGACTAGGAACAAAAATATTGACTACCTCTTTGGACTGCAATTTCTGTCACTTACCCTTGGATTGAAGCCTTGAAAAATTACAAGATGACTTACCGTTTGCAATAAGATCCTGCAGCAAAGAAGAGAAAAGGAAAAAAAAAAAAAAATACATACAAGAGCTATAGATTTAGATAAAATGGTTGCAATATTTCTTTTCCTCCTAATTACTCAATTCTCAACTACAATTGCTCAAGAAAGAAATCTCAATATTAGCTTGGGCTCTTCCCTCTCTCCAAAAAACAATTCATATTGGTTGTCAAGTTCTGGCCAGTTTGCTTTTGGCTTCTACAAGAAAGACAATGGCTTTGCAATAGGCATCTGGATGGAAGCAATTAAGCAAAAAACGGTCATATGGACAGCAAAACGGGACGACCCGTCACTTCCAGAAGATGTCAACTTGCGTTTAAATTTCAGTAGTGATGGCATGGATATCTTTACACAGGACCAAGGCCTACAGAAAACAGTAATAAATGCTCCTTTGCAGTCAGCTTTCTCAGCTTCCATGCTCGACACTGGAAACTTTGTCCTCTACAATTCAAGTTCGATGATCATATGGCAGAGTTTTGATTTTCCAACAGACACCATTTTACCTGGGCAGCGTCTCTTGGAGAACAAGAATCTTGTCTCCAGCATCTCTGAGACAAACCATGCAAGCGGAAAGTTTCAACTTATAATGCAGGGAGATGGGAACTTGGTGCAATACCCGGCAAGCAATCCAAAACCGGAGAATGCTTACTGGGACTCAAAAACATTCACTGCTGGAAAAAAAGTGAGTTTAAATCTTGATGGTAATGGCCATCTTTACCTGCTCAAAACTACTAATGGCTCAATTGTAAAGGATTTCTACGGAATAGGTAGCCTTTCTAATAAAACTATCTATCGTTTGACAATTGGTTTTGATGGAATACTGCGATTATATTCTCATAGATTGAATCAAGGTAATGATTGGATAAGTGAGTGGTCACCAACTAGCAATAGGTGTGATCCTATAGGCCTCTGTGGCCCAAATTCATATTGTACTCTCCTGGATCAGGAACCAGTTTGTACGTGTCCTCCTGGTTTTGGTTTCAATGACCAGGAGCAGAAGTTTTTGGGCTGCAAGAGAAATTTTAGCACAGATGGTTGCATCAGCAAAAATGGAGACACATTTTCTCTTCGGGAATTGGAACGTATTGCATGGGAAGACAACGCGTATTCAAATATCACATCAAGCAAAGCTGACTGTAGAGAAGACTGCTTGATGGACTGCAACTGTGAAGTTGTATTATTTAAAGACCAGCTATGCATAAAACAAATGCTTCCTCTAAGATATGGGAGAATACAAGATGGTGATCAAGAATGGATTACTATAATCAAGGTAGGAGTAATCAAAAAGGAAAGAAAGAAACATCTGCCAATTATCTTATTTGGTAGTGTTACAATTTTGGTTTTTGCCCTTATTGTTCTTGCAATTACCAGTATTCTCATTTACAGATATCGTGCCTGGAAAAACAAAAATATTGAGAATGATGGGTTGATTGAAGATGTTACTCTACGATCATATACATATGCGGAGCTTGAAAAGGCTACTAATGGTTTCTTGGATGAATTGGGTAGAGGAGCTATCGGGACAGTTTTTAAAGGGGTCATACCAAATGGCAGGAGAGTGGTGGCTATCAAGAGACTAGAAAATGTGGTGGCTGAAGGTGAAAGAGAATTTCGAAATGAGATGAGAGCAATTGGGAGAAGTTATCACAAAAATCTTGTTAAGTTGTTTGGTTACTGTCATGATGGAAACAATCGGCTTTTGGTCTATGAGTACATGAGCAATGGCTCACTAGCAAAATTCCTCTTTGAATCTGAAAGAAAGCCAAGTTGGGAGGAAAAAACTAGAATAGCTTTGAATGTAGCTCGAGGCATCCTTTATTTACATGAAGAGTGTGAGACCCAGATCATCCACTGCGACATCAAACCTGAAAATATACTAATGGATGAACACAAGTGTGCCAAAATTGCTGATTTTGGTTTGGCCAAGCTGCTGATGCCTAACCAAACAAGGACATACACTGGGATTAGAGGAACAAGGGGGTATGTTGCACCTGAGTGGCATGGAAATTTGCCCATAACAGCGAAAGCTGATGTCTACAGCTTTGGGATCATGTTGTTCGAGATCATATGTGGTCGAAGGCATGTGGATATGGATCTTCCAGAGGATGAAGTGGTTCTTGCAAATTGGGTCTATGATTGTTTTCAGGCTGGTGAATTGGATAAGCTGGTGAAGGATGAAGAGGTGGACAGGAACAAGTTGGAGAGAATGGTTAGGGTGGGACTTTGGTGCATCCAGGATGAGCCATCACTTCGCCCTCAAATAAAGAAGGTGGTGCTGATGTTGGAAGGGACAGTGGAGATACCAGCTCCTCCTAGTCCTACATCCTTTCTCAGTTCCATGGAAGTTAATTGAGCCCTGCACCCAAGTAGCTAGCTAGGACCCAAAATCACCATGACCAATAATTTGTTTGACTGAAAGTAGTTAATGTTTTAGTTAAAGAAAGTTCTTATGCTCTCCTGTGATATCATAATGTAGTCCGTATGTTACTTTTTTCTCGTGTGTGTGTCCATTTAGCTTTAGATTTCCTGATTAATATCTAACTAAAAGTTAAACTCAAGAATCCAATTAGCGTCACCATGGTTCTAATTTGCTTTATTGCAATTTTTTTTTTTTTTTTTTTTGGTTAACAAAAATAGGGGTTAGTTAGGTTACGCCAGTCCATGTGCGTAACCTAACTAAAACTCATGGGCCAACCCGTGTAGATGCCCACCAACGGACTCCTGTTAGGAGCGGGACTCAAATCTAGGTGGATTAGACGAAGTGTCCGAGCCTTACCAGTTAAGCCAAGCTCCCGTTGATGCTTTATTGCAATTTGAAACTTGAAACTACTTCGAAAGAATAGAAAGACACCGGTTTATGGATTTTTTTTTTTTTTTTTTTTTTTGCTATTTTAAAGTATACTCAGAATATTGAATTTGGAAGAGAGACTAATTGATGAAGAATGCATAATGATTATTATTGATGTGATTAAGTTTATATACATAAACCCAAGGCTGATATACCAGCGGTAACTAACTAACAGTAATCTAACATAAAAACAGATTAGCCCACTGACATAAGTGGCACGTGCTTCACGTGGGAATCACTTAAGTACACTCTAATAAAACTACCTGTAGCTTATAAGCTACTTATTACATAGGAAGTAAAACGACTTGTAGCTTTAGTAGCAACTTGTCTCTTAATTCTGCAGCAGCTTGTAATTCTTCTTTCTTCTCAAGTCTCAACACAGAATACTTGTTTTTTTTTTTAAGCCCACAAAATACTAGTTCAAGGATCGAATAATACAAAATCATTTCTTCAATACGAAACTAAGTGGCACGTTAAGAAGAGCAGGAATGTTTAATCCAATTATGGAATTCTTAGAATAATAATCCAGCTAATGGTTATTCAATGGTATAAAAATATCAAAGAGTTACATTGTGTGTAATTTGATCCTATTACATAAATTATATGAGGTCAAAATTCATGAAGTAAAATGTTACATATTATATATCAAGCAATCTCGGAAAGAAACATTTATAAATTTCTTTCTTTGGCTATAATCTTTGAAAAAAAATTAGAAATTATAATTAATAGTAGTATTTATACAAAAGAGGCACTCCTCCAGTATATTTCATGTGGTTAAAAATCGGGATGTCATCTCTTCTTCATTAAATACTGTTAATGTGATGAAGATCAGAAGATGTCATACAAAGTGCAATTGAGCTAAAACTCATTTCCTTAGCAAACCTGAAGAGCTTGTACCAGGGCACAAATCATGCTATGCTGCTTATTTGAAAACCAACCTCCCATCTGCGCTGCAGTTGCAGGTTGCAACAATTCTTCAATGTGATTCCAAAATAAGAATTCCAATACCCACATCCATCCCATTAGCACACAACACCACATCCCATAGCAGCGAAATTCCCAGGACTTAATGGAAGAACGAGGCACCAAAGTCAAAGCTGTTAACGCAACTAAAACTTAGGCGAAAACACCATTTTGGTACTTATATTTTGGAGTCGCAGTTAATATGGTCCCTACACTTTTGTAGCGTCAATTTAGTCCCTATTATTTTCAACATGCAGTTAATTTGGCCCCTACGGCTTACACAAGTGGCAAAGTTGATGATAACATGGCTACTAAAATTATAATTAAAAAGCCACATCAGCATCTAAATTAAAAACAATGAAAAATTAATTTCTCAATTCTTTTTATTTTTAAAGAAAGAAAATAATGCTTCGAAATCACAACCAAGAACACTCATATTACTTTCTTTGCAAAGCGGACCCAGCCAAAACCCATAAATTCAACTCATACATTGAAGCTCTCTTCACCAGAAATTTCATTTGTAAACCCTCATCAAAGAAATAAGAAAAACCACTGAAATAGTCATTCAAACAAAAAACCCAAACCATCCATTTGCTCAAAGAATACCAAGTGGACCCAAGAGCTCAACGTCTCCAACAACATAGAAGGTATGACAAAGAAGGAGAGGAAGAAGCAAACTCAAATACTAACAGTGACCCAAAGGCCAAAACCCCACTTCGTAAACCCGAGCACAAATCAAAGATTTCTCACAACTAAAACAAAACCAACCCATTATATCAACCAAAATAGAGAAATTTATATTAAAAAGGAAAATGAAAAACAAAATGAGTTTCAGTCATAGATGAGAAAAACAAGAGGAAAAAATTAAAAAGAAATTTTAAAAAAAAGGAAAAAAAAAAAAAAAAAAAAAAGCAGAGGGAGATGAGGAGCGATGGCTACAGCTGGTGGTGGCGACGCCATAGTGAGACCGTTGTTTGTTATGGTGGGTCTCGTAGAGAGACAAGCCATGGCTGAGCTCACGAACCTGAGAGAGAGATCCACCCTATTGTGTTTGGTTTTAAATTTGGGTTTGAAATCTGGGTTGTGTTTGGTTGCAAAGAAAGTGTAAGAAAGTCCGAAGAAATTTTTTTAGTTCACGCCCTTCAATTATTTTATTTTATTTTTTAGATGTGATTTTTTTTTTTAATTCATGGCTTTTTTTTTAATAATAATTAAATGTATTTTTATTATTTTATTAGCTAATTATGCTATCAACTATGTAAGCCGTTTGCCACGTAGGCAATTCCGTTAATGAGTTAACAGTAAGGACCAAATTGACTGCATTTTAAAAATAACAGAGACTAAATTGACTACTACCAAAATCTAGAGACCAAATTGACTGCGACCTCAAATGTAAGGACCAAAATGGTATTTTCGCCTAAAACTTATTCAGCCATTTTCGCAAACACCTAATAGACACGCCCTCAAATCATATTGCTTAAAGGTTTTTAAGGTAAATTCCACTAAACTGCCCTGAGGTTTAGGCTAATACCAACTAGGTCTAATACTTTTCAAAAACAATCAACTTGGTCCTTAAAAGACAATTTTGTCCCTGACTCCGTTCAGCACAATTACTTTATTCTTACATTCTATTCTCTCTCCTCTTTCTCATCTCAGACCCCTCTCTTCACACTCCTCTCTCATATTTTCTCTTCTCTATTGAATGTTTATTACATGCTAAGATCTTTGAGTTCTATTCATTGTGATTACACTAAATGAGCATGGCTTTGAGCACAAATCACACTGCACGGCTGCACCATGTCATAGAACACAAACATGCACACATGGTAACCACCCTAAAATGAGCAATGTAACTCAAACACTTCGGTAAAAAACACCCTTACTAAACGCGTTTTTTTTTTTTTTTTTTTTGGCCCACAGTTTTCAGTGTTTAAACACTTAAAACTATGGTTCAAACACCCTAACCAAATAGGCCAGTAAATTTTAAAACCTAAAACCCCAAAAATCATCCCAGATTACCAATCATACACACATTCATATGCATACATCAACAAAATCACCATATTAGAACCATTTTGAGACAAACCCTAAATAAATAAATAAATATACCACAAATCTGCAAATGACCATACCCAAAACCCCTTTCAAACCCAAATAAAAAATCACCAAATCCTTATATCACCATAAAAAAACCTAATCCCTAAATTGACCAAGACTCAAACCAACAAAGAACCAAACCAAAAAAGAAATAAATAAAAAACATAAAATAGAACAAAGAAAGAGGATAGAGACCGCCAATGGTGGTGGCGTCACCGGTGTTGGTGGCAGAGCTCATGGGTCTTTGCCAAACATTCCCTTGACGTTTGGCACACAAACTCAAACACAAACAAAGACCCAAACCCAGGAATAAAGACTCAAACACATTTGGCACAAGATCAGAGCTATTGGCAAGGAACAATAGCAATGGTGGTGATGCGAAGCTCGAAATTCCCTAGCCAAATGTCTCCATGGCACTAATTTGAAAAGAAAGTGGAAGATGGTAGTGGAAAAGCATGGGTTTCAGCCATGAAAGAGGGAGTCTTCAGCCGCCGTGGGTGTGGGTGAGAGAGAGAGAGGGAGCCACAGTGGGTGAGAGAAAAAAGAAAGAAAGAAAAAGCCAAATTCTAAGAGAGAGAGGAGAAGTGTTTGGGTATGAGATGAGGAGATGAGAAGGGTTTGGGCTAAAGTAACGGTGCTAACGGAGTCAGGGACAAATTTGTCTTTTAAGGACCAAGTTGGTCATATTTTAGAAGTTTTAAACCTAGTTGGTATTAGCTCAAACCTCAAGGTAGTTTAGTGAAATTTACACAAATTTTTTCACATAAATGTATAATGTACTTGTACATAGGACAAGATATCTGCTAGTTGTTCCAAAAGAGCGATTCAAGGTCATGTTGTGTAGTTTGGGGCCAACCATCGCCATTTATAAAAATTCCATTCTTCTTGGAAGTCAACTAAAAAGTTATTTCTAAAGAATTGGAACCATAAAACTAGAAGCGAAAATATTTACTACCTCCAAGGGGAGGAAACTGCTAGTTCAGCTTACCGACTTGCAAACCAAGGGGAGGAAATTGTCACGCAATTCCATGGGCAGTGGATTTGGAAATTGGACATTTTGCCGAGAATTACAAACTTTCTTTGGTTGTGTTTACATGGTAGTATTCTAGTGAAGGAAGTGTTAGCGGTAAGAGGTATAAATTGTGATAAGGTTTGCCCATTTTGTAGAGATTAGGATGAGTCTATAGTACATCTCCTCCGTGAATGTATATTTGCTCGTGACCTGTGAAGAAAATTGGAGGTTCCTCCATCTCACGTGAGTTCCTTTGCTGACAGTCTTGAGGTTTGGTTGAAAAACAATTGTTTGAGTGAAGTGAGGCATAAAGGACCCATCCCTTTGTGCTCTCTCTTCCTATTTGCTGTCTGGAATTTGTGGAAAAACAAGAATAAAGTTGTGTTTGAAAACTCTATTCCAAGCCCCACGCTTGATAAGGTGTGTCTCGACCAAGCTAAGGAGTATTATTATTGTGTAAGTAAGGCCAAGCAGGTTGCATCCAAGGTTGTTATTCCTATAAAATGGTCCAAGCCTCTTTCGGGTTGGCATAAGCTCAACACAGATGGGGCTTCGCTTGGGAACCCAGGCAAGGCAGGCGGTGGAGGGCTAATTAGGAACAATGAAGGGGGATGGATTAGGGGGTATTCGAGGTCAATTGGGTACACTACAAGTGTAATGGCTGAATTATGGGCATTGAGAGATGGATTAACTCTCGCCACCTAGCTGGGAATTAGATACTTGGAAGTGGAGCTTGATGCCAAGGTTATTGTGGAGATGTTAAATAATGCTGACAACTCTAACAAAAAATTTTCTCCTTTGCTCCTTGACTGCAGATCACTTATAGCAAGCCTCACACAGGTTCGAGTAGCTCATGTATTTAGAGAGGCAAACAAGTGTGCTGATTTTTTGGCCAAGAAAGGATGCTGCATGTGGGAGGATTTTGTTATATTTGATGCTTCCCCCTCGAATGAATTAGATAAATTACTTGTATCTGATATCAATGGTCTGTACAGTTATAGGCGGGTTGCCACTACTTTGGCCTCTGTGGCCAGTTTGTAGTTTCTTTTGTTGTTTAATATCATGCTTGTTAACCAAAAAAAAAAAAAAATATTGACTATCTCTTGAAAGTTGAAACTATACTTTCTGTGTCACTTACCCTTGGATTGAGGCTTTAAAAAAATTGTAAGATGACGCGTCCTTTGCTATAAGATTGCAGAAAAAGAAAATATTAAAACAATTCAAATATAACAATACTTATATAGCAATTAAAATATTTAAATGTGAAAACATAAAAATATAAATTCAACAATACAACACTAATAGACACCATAGATTCAATGTTTGAAGATTAAAAGCCCATATATATATATATATATATATATATATAAACACTTTATAAAAAAAATCTATAAAAAATATTTTTTTTAATTGTTTAAATATAAATGAATCAGGTATAAAGAAAATTAACCTCTTCCCCACCCCATTTGTCATGCAAGACATGGAAAACCCGCCTCAATTAGGGTAGGTGAGATGAGTATAGTAAAGATGGGTTTAATTCGATATCGATTTACTGGTCAATAAAACAAATGTTGGTAAAAACATTCTCATTTGGAGAGCCAAAATGTAAAATGACTCTCACTATTAAAAGAAAAATGCACAAAACACCCTTATATCTGGGGAGCTAAAATGGAGCCAAGATGCAAAAATAAATCTCTATTTCTTTTCTCTCTTTTTTTACTAATTTTTTAATCATGTGTTGGGTATTGTGTTTTTGTTTTGGGTGAGTTAAGTATGGGGCATTATAAAGTAGAATTTTTTAAAGATTATTTTAATATATTGTATCGTAAAATAGAGTATGAAATGTTTTAACATTTAAATATTTTAATTGCTGCTGGAATTTTGTTTAAGATCAATCTCTCTGTCAATGTTATTGACTATAATATTTAGCCTTTATATAGGATTTTATTAAATTCTTTCCTAGGACTATTAGAGCATTCACATTGGGTCTTGTAAATGCTATATGTTAGTAATATTTAGCATCAGAGCCCCAAAAAGCCTCATTATCCGGTCTTGCAAAATCTTCCAATTGCAAAAAAATTTACAATCTTGCTACAGTACCATTGTCACGCCCCGAACCCAAAAGGGTCCAAAGCATGAGAAAGACATCTCAAGGGTACCTGTAGATTTTTTATTTTTGACAATTCAATCCAATTAAATCATATCAAGTACCAACATTAAGAATTATCATAATAATTTCATTAAATATACTCCCAAAGTAAGTCAGAGCTCTATGCAATAATTACAAGGACCATTGGCCACAAAAGAATGGAGGCTTGAATAAATATAATTACACATCAATAACTTGTCCCATTAGTGGAAATAAAGTCATAACCATTATAACATACAAAAGAATGAGTCAAGTCTACACTATGATGTACATCATCTAATATCTTCATCACAAAAGTTCAACCTCCATCAGTAGTTAGTCTAACTATTGTTAGCCACCAAAAAGCTTTCTCAAAATGATCGTTGCCTACTCTAAATTTTTTTTTAAAATAATGGGATGAGACAGAGCCCAGTAAGTAGCACAATTAATGGAGGTGGGGAAATGCAAGTTTCATGATAATGAACATTTTACAAAACATGTTATAATTTGGGAATTTCCATGAAAATCCAGCAAATCCATTTTTCTTAATAAAATGACAAGAATGATTAAAAGAATATAGCACCAAGCTTTTTCAAAGTATTCCAACATGAAACTACGTACTATTTACTGTGAGCTATCAAAACACCCTTTTAAAACTTGAAAATCCAACCCAAAGCCACATGACAAGCCGCCATAAAGATGTTAGGTATGCCACAAAGACATCAAGTTATGCCACGAAGACATCAGTTATGTCACGAAGACATCAATTATGCCACAAAGACATCAGTTATGCCACGAAGGCATCAGTTATGCCACAAAGACATCAATCCACCACAAAGACGGGGTGCCAAGATACCAATGTCACAAAGACTACGGCATCTGGCTGGGTAATCACTGGGTAATCATATGTCACGACCCAAGGGTAAAAACATAAAGAGCTCACAGTTTACATGAAATCAAAACACGGTTCAATTTCAAGTAGTTTCACAAAAACCCTTGAAATACCCAATATATTCACAAGGTTCTCAAATTTTCCAAAATCATTTCTTGTCAATAACATTTTCTATCAATTTTCCAAATATCACAAATCAGGATAAAACATCTTTAGAATTTGCAAATAATGCAATAAATCCATAAAATCCATTCCCAAGAATTATATCAAAGATGCTTATCTCTTCCATACTAACAAATCATGCATTTCCCCATATGCAATATTAAACATATATAATCATATATAACAGGATCACAACACAATACTTTTTAAGAAAACATAGTTCCACAAATAATTTTCCAAAAATGTGTTTGAACCAAAAACAGAGTTTATGCAACGTGATTTTCCAAAAAATCCCATTAAAAGCTACTTACCTTGCAACCTGCAAAAAGGCCTAATTCTCCAAGCTCCAAAGGAGATTAGCTAGAACCTAAACAATATCAAGCAAACCTATCACAATAAGCATAAAGCTTGAAATTGTATCTAGCTACAAATTAGGAATTGTCTAGTATTTAGCCTCACAAATAAAGTGTTTCACTTCCAAAGTTTCTCAACAATTTCATTACAAGGCATAGACTCCAATTTATCATCATGTCATTCAAATAATCTCATTTACCATAAGAGATCCTAGCACTTTATGAATTTCTTCCACCATATATACATACCATTTTCAAGAGACCCATGAAACAACATATATAACAATACCCACTATTACAAACCCCATAAGTAAATCCTCCACTAGCTCCAAATACACAATAAAAATTAAATTCATCAACTATTTCACATTAGAAAGCCAAAACCACCAAATCTTCACCACTTAGATAACCACCATTGCAAAACTATAAACCCACTCATCAAATCATCCCATCAACACAAAACCCATACATATAAACACATGAATATCACTAGGGGTGTGCATGGGTCGGGTTGGGTCGGGTTGATGGGATTTTTTGACCCAACCCACCATGGTGGGTCAAAAAAAATTCGACCCAACCCAACCCATCACATAAATCCAACCCAACCCACATGGGTCGGGTTGGGTCGGGTTGAACTCATGGGTTTGACAAATTTTTTTATTTATTATTATTAAATTGAGTAGAAAAAAATATAAATATTAATATATTAAAAAAACCCAAAGATTAGTATCAATGTAATTCCTTAAAGGCAAACAACACTAATAACTAAACAACAATAGTAATTTATTAGGGTTTGTGTGAACTAATTGGTTTTTATATAGGATAGGAAGAACTGATTATTTTAAAAAATTTATTAATTATATAATATATATATATTTATATTAAATTAGTATTAGTAGGAGGAACCGAGGAAGTGCTGCTCTACAGCTAGTTTTTTTTTTTTTTAATTATTAAATATAATATATATATATATATATATAAAAGTGCCCTACAGCTGGTTTTAAAAAAAATTATTAAATATATAATATATTTTAAATATATATTAAATATGGGTGGGTCGGTGGGTCAGGTCGGGTTTGGCGGGTTTGTAATTTTTTGACCCAAACCCAACCCGACCCGCTATAAAAAAAAAATTTGTAACCCAACCCAACCCAACCCACCAAGCCTTAAAAATCGACTCAACCCGGCGGGCCGAGTTGGGTCGAGTCAGGTTTAGCGGGTCGGTGGGTTTTCTGCACACCCCTAAATATCACTTCCAAAGCTCATAAATCACATGGATATCATTATCAAAGCTTAGATTAAAAGACCTCAAGCAAAAGCATATAAACCCACCAAAAGATAAGGAATTTTATCACAAATAAATAGAGATGAGTGAGCCTTACCTTTTTCCTATGGAGTTTTCCGGTGATCCTTGCCGGAAAATGATGGTGGAGGTGGTGCTATGGAGTGGGTACTGTGGAAGAGGATGAGAGAGTGATAGAGAGGAGTGTTTGTTGTAGGGAGAGAAAATGAAAAAAAAAAAAAAAAAAAGCAAATGAGTGGCCGGCCAAGAGAGTGACGATATTTGGGAGATGTGTGATTGAGGGGAGTGGGGTAGGTGGGGTCACACGTGTGGCTCCTTAAAATATCTGACTTCCTTTTTTTTTTTTTTTTTCTTTTCTTTACTCTTGAATTGAGCTGGGGCATTACAACCATCCTCTATGTAAGATGGTACTGTAGCATGATTGTATAATAAAAATTAGTTTTTTATTGTCTGATACTTCTTCTCTCTCCTCTCCCTCTCATTATTTCATTTCGCTTTCTCTCTCTTCTTTCTCTCTACTTCGTTTTGCTCTCTCCTCTTCAAACCCGAAACCCATCTTAGCACTTCCTTCCTCTCTATCTCAAATCGGTTTGCTATGGATTCCGATGGGTTTGTTATGGATTCCGATGGGTTTGTTATGGATTCCGATGGGGTTGCTATGGATTTGTGGGTTTCTGTGTTGATCTGGGCGTGAGGGTTATAGGTTGATCTGGGCATGGTGGTGGCTGGGTTTTGTGTTAATGGTGGTGGTTGGGTTTTTTGCGATGGTGGTGGTGGGTTTTGTTGGCAGAGGTGGTGGTGGGTTTTGTGATTTTTGGCTTTGAATCGGTGGGTTTTAGGTTGAATCAGTGTGATTGAGGATGTTGGTGGTGGTGGGTGGTACTGCGGTGCTAGTTTGATGAGTTTGGGTGTCGGTGTGGCTAGGTGCTCCACGCAAAAAATGGAGGACGATATTCTTCAAGATTGGGTGAAGTATATATCTATGACTATGAGAGCTCCTGATATGATGCAATATTGCTCAAAGAGGATTTGAAGAATACAAACTGGCTACACAGTATTGATGATAAGTTTGACTAAGGGTCAATCTTTTTTTTTTTTTTTTGATAAACATCAAGGGCCAATCTTTGATAATGGATTTGAGTCCCTTCCAGAACCGTTAGGCCTATTATACCATCTTTTAAGTGGGAATTCGATTTGTTATTTATTTTTTAATTATTATTTTCTTAATATTTGGTTCTTTTAAAGAGAGAGGCAAAGGAAGAGAGAGGTGTTTGGTTTGATAGCAGTGGGTTGGGTTGGATTGTGTTTGGATTGGTGGTGGTGGCAGTGGGTTGTGTGGGTAATTTGGTGAGATGTGGGTTTATGTGTGGTGGTGATGGGTGGTTGAAAGAGAGAGATACAGAGGAAAAGATAAACAAGAGATAGGGGAGAAGAAAGGGAGAGAGATTGGATTATTTTATTTTATTGGATAGTATATATTATTTTATTGGATAGTATATATTATTTTAATGAGTTGTATGGTAAAATAGAAATTGGGGTAATGAGTATATTGTAAAGTTGGATGGTATAACAGATAAAGTGCCTTTTCAGATGGTAAAATAGGAAATTATTTGCATTCCGGATACCAAAGCTCTTACTCTGAATAAACCTATTCCTGGAATAACAAATATGAGGACTTAAGAACTACTAAAATGCTGGTCATGGCAAGAGAGAACCATGCAAGAGAGAGAGAGAGAGAGATATGGGAATTTAAAACTCAAAGCTCGAAGGATCATATATCTAGGCTCTCCAATCTAAAAATCAAAGCTTGAAGAGACAAAGATCTGGGATTTGAGCTAGATTTCATAAAGACGTTGAGGATGACAACGTTCTAGGAGAACATGGAGCTATGAGATTCAGAAGGACAACATCCGTCTCGTAGGACTTTCCCATGGCAACCACACGCCTCCATGTGCTTCCGCAACATCATTTTCCACTCGATCTATCACTCATCCCCATGGCCCCATGATTGTTACTTCACGAGTCTATGACCCACATGCCACCGAGACATCGATCTACAGATGGTTCACTTTAGAGAGAGAGAGAAGAGAGAGATTTTGGAGCCACCACTGTTGATGGCGGTGGCAAGTGGCTTGGAGGCCTTGGTAAGAGAGAATTGGGTAGAGAGAGTGAGACATGAAAGATAGCAATCTATAAGATTTGGCAAGGATTTTGATGTATTATGTGATATGGGATTCATTAATGTTTGGTTATTTGCAAGATACATGATTAATTGACATGGCATAATTTGATTGGACAAACTAATAGTCTAATACATGTGGCAGGCGTAGGTTTCACTTAATGAACACATCAACACAGCCATTAATGGGAGGACTACCAATCAAAATTTCTAAACGTTAGAGGCAAAATCAAAATTACCCAAACCTTAGGGTTGCAATTTGCATTTTTGTCTTTTATTTAACAAGGTAGGGTCATTCTAAATCCAGGGAAAATTCGTAGCTTTTGTAATCCTTGCAAATTAAGGGTATTTTGGTAATATAGTTAAGTATAGAATTTCTAGGAGATCATAAGTATTGTAGGTTTTAATTTCTTTGAGTCTAAGTTTGTTTACTACTCAAATTAGGAGTCCTAACTCCTAAGACTACTAGTATAAGAAAGAGTCCTTAATTAGTCATAGTCCTAACTACCTCGATTTAGTTATAAATGAGGTCTGGCTATCTCAAATTAGCCATAGATTTCTCACTTTTTTTTGGCATCATTATTTGTTTTTTTCTCTATCGGTTTTTTTTTTTTTTTTTTTTTTTTTTTTTTCTTGATGAGATGGGAAGGGGGGGGGGGTTCTGTTTTTGTCTTCACTGAATCAAAATCGTTTGAATTCTTGGTTAAGGAGGGTGGTAATTATTACTTGTTGCACATTTATATTTATATATATAGATAAGTAATAAACTTGTATAAATTAGGAAAATGAGTCTCCCAAGTTTATAGGAAGTATACTAGGGTAAACAATCAGTTACAAAAATTGCATAAATCTAATAAATAAAAAATAGAAAATAAACAAAGGTTCCTCAAGGCTGACAACCAATCCAATAAAGTTCTAAAAAAGAACAACTTAAGATCAGACATAGAACTTTCGATGTCTTCAAAACTCGTGCTATTCCATTCCCTCCAGATGCACCATATTAAGCAATGGGGGATAACCATCCAAATGTGACCATTCCGATGATAACCAAACCAATCTTGCCAGCAAGCCAAAATTTCAACGATAGATTTTGGCATCACCCAATAAACTCCCAACAAACCCAAAATCATTGACCATTAGTCTGAAGCAATAGAGCAATGTAGCAAAAGATGGCCAACAAATTCACCTTTGCATTTGCGCATATATGAAAGAGGCAGGAATTCATTGCAGTCAATCTTTTTGGGCAAGGAGAGTGCTAACTGGTTATTGTATAACATTGAGGAATTGATATCAATGTAGAATGATGGACAATTTGTTAGAAAAAAAAATAAGAGAGAGCAATGAAGCCTTCATCCTTCATAAGGGTTCAAATGCAAATGGTTCCTATTTGTTGATTTAAGAATTGATGAAAGGGCGGTGCAGGGGTTCCATTATAGTGCCAGAAAGGAAGTCAAGTAGTGGATCGAGGGGTTTTGGCCTTCAACTTCGGAAACTAATGGCATATCATTCCCATGGCAGATGGTATGGTGCTCAAAGGTCCCATCTAGGGTAGCCTTCTTCTCTTGCACTGTTGCTCTGGGGTCCTAACTATAAGTAATCTCTGAAAGAGATGTATGTTGATCTTGGATTGGTGCTGCAAGTGCAAAAAATGTGGGGAGACTGTAGATCACCTGCTTCTTCATTGTCCTATAGCTTTGGAGCTATGGAATATGGTGTTTTGCTTATTTGGCCTCCATTGGGTTATGCCAATGACAGTCATTCATATGTTTATGTTTGCAGCTTGGCAGGGGTCTTTCGACAAGCATAGAAATATTTCTTTTTGGAAGGTTATGCCACATTGCATTATATGGTATCTTTGGCAAGAAAGGAATTCCAGAAGTTTTGAGGGATGTGATCGAAATATCCTAGAAATTAAAGCCTTCTTCCTCCGTACTTTGTTGGATTGGAGTGCAGCTATTTTCTCTCCCCTTGTTTTTCTCTCTTACACTTGTTTGATCATT
>JARYZH020001349.1:0-31551 GCA_030021035.2 Notholithocarpus densiflorus
AGAGAGAGAGAGAGAGAGAGAGAGAGAGAGAGAGAGAGAGAGAGAGAAAAGAAAAAAAGAAAAAAAAGGAATGCACAACTACAGTGCTTAAGTAGAGACCTCATGCGGGAGTGCATGGGATCCTGCTATGTGGCACTCTAATTATGTATTTAGCCATTTTACCTCTTTTTATTAAGTTTTTTTTTTTTTTTTTTTTACTGTTACCCAATAGATCATAGTAACTTATTTTTACTATTATATAAAATATGAGCTACTCTTGACAATTAGACCAAATGTTATTCCATACAAAATGGACTACCTTTTAAAAATAGACCAAACTTTATGAAAACCTCAAGCCTAGTTACAAAGGTTAGGCCCTTTTGTAGTTGTACTCTGGTTATGTAATGTATTATAAACCCGATTTAAAATACTAGTATTACTATTTTCGTGTGTGTTCTAATAAATATTATTATTTACTCAAAAAAAAAAAAAGGATGTTTATCCCACATTGGTTGTGTGTGTCTAGTGTCCGCTATTTATAACCCCAAACTACAACTACAAAGGTTAGACCCTTTTGTAGTTATATTTTGATTATGTAATATATTATAAACTTGGTTTAAAATACTAGTATTACTATTTTTATGTGTGTTCTAATAAGTATTATTGTTTACTCAAAAAAAAAAAAAAAAAAAAAAAAAAAAAAAAAAAAACCTTACATATTATGACCAAAGTCTGACCCTTCCCACATGTAAATCAAAGCCAAAACTCATACCCACTTACAAACTTTGTTCCTTCTCCCCCACGTATACTTCTAGAAAATCTCATTTTCATGAAATCTTGTATTCCTTTTTTTCTAAATTTCAATTCAAAACGCTTTTTTCTATTAATAATGTTCTATGCAATTTATTTAGGCAAATTCTCTTTGTCATCAATTGGTGCAACAAAAATATATATAAATCTTGAGATTCCTAAGGTTGCTGAAATAATTGAAAATTGCATATTTCTAAAATTTATAATAACAAAAAAAATTTAATAAATAACATATACCATCTCACAAAATGTCATTTACATAATATTTTCTTTAAAAAAAGAAAAAAAAAATTCAATGATAGGAATGGTCAAAAACATGATCCTATACAAGAAATACCAAAAAAACATGCAAAACAATTTTCATAGGAGGATTTATCTTTAAAGAATATGAAGACAATAAAAGAGATAAAATGCATTGAATAGGATCTTACAAAACATATTTGTTAATCATTTCAAATTATACTCATCATTTACATGAAAAAATAATAATACATCATATTATTTACATTAAAAAATAATACATATTAACTTCAAAGTTTATTGCAGGATGTGAACCGCTAGGGTATTGCAACAATAAGCAAGATTGATACAACAATGGGTTGATATATATTTCGTGCATGCTTTGTGGAAGGAAGATCAAACCACAATTAGGATCATTTTGGTGTGCAAAATGATAAATAAAAACAAATCTCTATATCCAAGGTTAGAGGCACTCACATTAACTACACACTCTCCAAATATTTATAATATATTCATCTCACTTTAACTACTAGATATACAATTACAAACTACTTTAGATATAGGATTCAAATTGAAGTTTTTAATACAATTAACAAAACAACTTTTGTGATATTTGATCGAGATTTTGAGAAAATCCTAAATAAATCTTCAAGAGATCTTGTTGAAAAACAAATTAAGGTACAACTTATTTAAATTGTTATAAAACTATTGGTCATAATATATATTAAATTCCTCATATGCAAATTGATATTGGAGAAGGAATCCCACATGATTTGAAGAAAATTTTTGGAAAAAAAAATGCATTTTCCTACTTCATTTGAATGAATTCAATCTAAAAGATAGTTTTGAAAATTACACAGTTGCTAAGAGTTTTTATGCACCTTCAAATGACAAAAAGATATAGAAGAAAAGAAAAATACACAATCCAATATGCTATATTAACCCTTTTGCTACACTATTCCTAAATTAACCAAATATATATATATATATATATATATATATAAACATTTACAAAAAAACTGTCATATCACTGAAATTTAATATGAATGCAAATACCTATGAAAAATCTCAACAATAGCAAATTCGGAGGTCCAAACTTTGTAAGATCCAATCAAGAATCTTCCAATGCCAATTCATTAGTGATTAACACAAATAATGCAACAAAAGGAAAAAGTGATAAAAGCTAAAAAATTAAACAAATAGGGTCGGACCAAACTTCAAACGTTGAAGATGAAGAAACATATGATGATAACAAACTCCTCAACAAGCTTTACAAGCATCGTCATACCACAATAACAACTCATTGAAGAAACAACAAAAAACAAGATTTTGTAATGAAGCTCTTTTTAACATCACATAATAAAGATCAATAATATGAAATGGATTAATATGCTTTTATCAACTATTTTTATACAATATTACTCCAAAGTTGTTGTAGTTGTTTTTTTTTTGCACATTACTTGAATAGAATAATTATAATAGATATGTGTGTGCAATTTATAATTGTTGCTTCTTATGATGAACTCATTACTAACAAATTTTTATAACAAATATGCTATGATATATGTATAACATCCTCTAAAAAAAAATTTACATAAAACATTACAATATTATCCATACATTGCACAGGCAACTTACTAGTAATAGTAATGTTAAAAACACAATATTTTTTACATTTTTTTTACAATTGCTGACATGACTTGTTGTGATTAAAGTAACGACTCATTCACCTAGGTCCATCAATGGCATTATTATTTTTTTTTTTCAATTAGTCATAACAGGCTATATCAACACTTATGGAGAATGTTATATTTAAAAGTGTACATAGGTCAATTCAAGTCGGGCTTAGATCAACCCAACACCCAACTTGACATAATTTGGTGGGGGATGGTAGAAACCACCATCAATTGAACATAAATGATGACACAATTTTTTACGTGTCCACAATTGTTGGTCGAATTTGATGGAAACCGGCTAAAGACGATAGTAGTTGCAGCTCCGGCAATGACATCATGGTCGGGGGCTAGTGGTGATAGGGAGAGGTAGAAATGATCTCGTGATCTTTTCCATATTTGGACAAAAGTCTCATAAAAAATATCACTTTGGGCGTTTGCATTGAAAGGATTGAGCCGAATCGAATTCCTAAGTGGGGAAAACCCTACTCAATTCACTAAAGGTTAGTTTCGGAACTTTGGACTTTTGTCGTTGACTACCTCTTGCGAACCGAACCATGGCTTTAAAAACCGAATAGGATCAACTAGTTCAATTGTGAACCAAACCCTATGCCAATTCAGTAAAAACGGATGGTTCAACTGGAATCGAATCCTTTTTCAATTCTTTGACTATTCCAAGCTTTAAAACCATGGTTTAAACCACTTAAATCCCAACTATTTGAATCAAATTGAGCGGGTGGATTTGTTTGAGTAGGTCTTTGGACAACCCTTATGTCCCTAAACACATTGGGAAAAAAAAGAAGAGCAAAATACAACCTAGTCCACTAAATCATCCTCACATCACCATTCTCAACACAATATTTAGAATTCCAGTTTGCAAATAGGCCTAAAAAGGTAATTTTGTATAGTGAAGTGATAAGTTGGTACTAGTCCGGTATGATTATCTAGAACTAATGGATGCAAAGGAAAACCAAGTAAAATAGGATTGTAACCCAAAGTCTAACCCCATAAACATGGAATCTTTGAGTAAAAAAAAAAAAAAAAAAAGGAAGAAGGAAAGAAAAAAAGAAAAAGAAAAAGAAAAAGAAAAAGAAAAAGAAAAAGGCATAGAATCTTCCCAACTCATTGGAGAAGAACTATACAATGCCACTGTTGATGTTATTCACACAATTCAGAGTCCTTGTACAGTGCAGGGCTTAGAGAGAGATTTTAAAAACTACACCAACAAATAATAATGCTACTATCCCTTCAGCCAATCCCTTGTTTTTGTGTGGTTCTTTTGCAGAGATGGGTATGTCACAAACTTAGACTTATGCATTTCTTTAATTTCTTCTTTATGGGTTTCTTCTGTTTCCAACCTTGTATATTTTCATGGGTTTTTTTTTTTTTTTCCTTTGGTTTTGTGCTCTTCTGGTCCTCAATTAATTTGATTGATTTTTGTTCGTGGGCTTGTTTTGTTTATCGTTTTTAGTTTATAGGCGTGGTTTTCATTGCTCTCTGCATTTTTTCTTTTTTCTTTTTGATACATTTTTGTACTTTAATAGTTTTTATTCTTCTAATTTTTCGGTTGATGGGGATAGTAATTTTTTTCTACTTCCATTAGTTTTTGTTTTTATAATTTATTCTTTTTATGAAAGTACTGATTTTTATTATTTTTTTAATGATCAATGAATGTTATTGTTCTGTGATAAAAACATGGTTTTGGATCCTGATTTCACTGATTATGACAAAAATTTAACTGGGATTGTTTGCTTTCAGTAATGGGAAATAATGCTGGTGTGAGAAACGATGGAACAGGCTGTTCTGGAGCTAAGAATTTTGAAGACAACCATGACCATTTAATGGACTCAACACAAGGTTATGGGATGGTGCCTATTCCCATTGTTCATTGTCCCCCCCATAACCACATAGCCTACCAGCCACCTTTCATTTTTAATCCAGAGGTCAGTTTTTCTCTCCAATTTTAATTTTCAGAAACATCTAGTCCTTATGCATATTATTATTTTAAAAAGTTGTGGAGAAAGAAATCTTTAAATAGCACATGTTTGTTTGTTTATATCAATAGCAGTTATTTGAATTTGGAATTTTAGGGAATAAAAGAGATATCTACTTTCAATTCATTGAAAAGTGTGGCTCTGTATGTATATGGGAAGTGGGATATGTGGTTATACAGTGTTATGTGGAGTTTCTTTACACTTCTTTGACTATTTGACAATTATTAGTTTGATGGTTCATGTGAAGTTTCCTATGCATTTGCTGAGGGAAATTGGATGAAAAGATATAAGATCTTACATGCTGCAAAATTAGGATGAATTGTCAAGCTGTGAAACCTATTTGTAGTTGCTTTGGACTAATCTAGTTGGTTTTGTTTTCTCAGGGAGTATGTTTCTTTTGCTATTCGGTAGTTAATAAAAAAAGCACGTTTTATGGTGCATATATAGCCACAAAATAAATAGGAGTGTATTTCAAAAATTATTTTTTTAAAGACTACTATAAGAAGTTAAGAACATCTCTGGAGAGTAAGTACCCCTGTTTAACCATGCTAAAAGTGGATAGCTAGCAAATTTGAGTTATTGCTATACGTATGAAAAAAATGCTCATATGACCCTTTATACAATTTTGGTTTCCACAATCATAGAGAGACACACTTGAGGACAGTCAAGAAATCTGGTTATAGTTATACATTTAAAAGATTCATTCTTGTTTTGCGTTCTTTTCTTCATATAAATTCAGTGGTTCATCCAAAATATAATACTCATTCTTATAGTCATACACGCACTTACAGCCCATAAGATCTTTAGTTCTTATGAAATTTGGTTTCCACACGCACAAACACTCACAGACACTTTAATATGGATATTGGCTTATATAATAGTCTTCTTATAGGTGGTTGTGACTCCCATGCCAACGCTTTGTCAGTTTATACAGTCCCAAGTGCATGCATTGCCACAAAGCACAATGGATAGTAAAGAAGAACTCATTGGAAAATTGATTTTTGTCAAGATCACATGGAACTATGGTGGCAATTCAGTAGGTCTCGTGGGGTCATGGAGCAACTGGCAGACTATGTAAATTACTTTTCTTTTCCAAGTTCCTACTAGATTCATATTTATCCTTCCACTTTATAATTTGACACGCTAAACTTTCTTTTGTTTCAAACCAGGGAGTTCTTGGAACATGCAGTAAAAAATGCAACAGTAACCATGGCGCTCCCAGTTGGAATCCATTACTACTGTTTTATTGTTGATGGAGTGTTGACATACGCTTCAAACTTGGATTGGATCTGTGATAATTATGGAGATCACTATAATATCTTATATTTGCTGGTAACTTTATGGTTCTTTATTTGAGTGTTAATTACAAATTGATACAATATTTCTTGTCATTAATAATATTAGTTGTGGTAGCACACAAACACACTCTCTTGTTATTGACAATGTTTTATCTTTCGCTTATGTTACACATCTGTTATATCAATGAGAACAATGTTAATAGCATTGTAGGTAGCATATCCCGTATAATAAAATTAAATATCTAAATTGTTTGTCCCTCCTGTCGCCAGAGGGATACAATTGCTATGGATTCAGTATATAGTTCATATTTGATAGCATGTCTTTTCCTTTGAAAGTACTTCCAGCCAAATAAAGAAATAAAATAAGGCTGCATCATATAAGAGTCTCGGTCTCTATACTTCCTTTGTTTGAACACTCTGATGGAAGTACCAGTTCTCTTTCTGGTCTCTTGTAATTACATGATATTGTCATGACAAGTTTTGATCCGGAACTTAGCTTATGTTTTATCTTCATTTGAACTCCCTCCTAAAACTCCTAGTCCTTTGTTTATCCATGAGGTAAAGATGAAAGGAAAATGGATGCTATTGCTACACAGTTAGCAAAAGGGGCACAAAAGCCTTTATCTTGATCATTTCCACTCTTATCCAGTCACCCTTTTAGTGCTATGGTATAATCAAATGTATATTGTTGATATCTTTTAAATTTTGTGCTTAGCTGTAATTCAAAAGTGTTGGGACTTAATTTACATCTGTTGATATTTTTCAGCTATTATTTCCATTTGGTGATTTTGCATAAGAAATTCTAATTTTCTCCCTCTAATGTTTCAGATTTTGAATGCCTTTCTGGAGTTGGATTCTTAGCTTGTTACAACGGATTTAAATCATTATTTAATCTAATTTGGTTTCACTTGTAGGAGGATGCCCTTCAAGCACCTGCAAATGGTTTTGCAAATCTGTCTGATTTTGAATCTCCTCCTTCCCCACCTTCAAGTTATGACAACAAATTTTTTACTGACAAAGATTTTTATTATAGAACCAAAGAAGGTAACATTTGTGAGATTCAACCACCAGAACTACCGCCACAGCTAGAAGAAGCGATTTTGGATATGCCATCATGCTCCTTTGATGTTTACCATTCTCTACCAAGGCCTCAATTTTCACAAGTAAATCATCTATACGGTCACAAAGAAAATGAAGATCAGTATGTGACAGTCAGCTCTACAGAGAGGTTTGCTGATAAATATATTACCACAATATTATACAAGCCCGCGTTTAAAACCAAACCACCATGAACTTTTTTTATTTTTCCTTTATATATTTCAAGATTTAGATTTATTTAACATTAGTGACTTTGGTTAGGAAAAATTATTTGGTCCTCCCAACTGTTGGACAAAATTCAATTTAATCCTTCAATTATTAATTGTGTTAATTTAGTCCCTCAACTTGTAAAATCATGTCATTGTCATCCTTGTGTTTCCTCTCCATTTTAATTTCAACAAAATTAATAGTTAAAATTTGTTTGATTTTGAATTTGTACAATTTCCATTTTAATTTCAATTAACCACATCCATTAATTTTATTATGATTTAAATGAAGATGAGATGTAAAGATGAAATTTAATTGATTTTGAAAGTTTTTTTTTTTTTGAGAGAAAAATTGATTTTGAAAGTTGAGGGAAAAAATTAACACAATTAATACTTGGCTGACCATATTGAACTTTACCCCATGGTTATAAGATTAAATTAGTAATTTGGCCTAACTATTTTCATTGATTTAGTATCATAGATTTAGTGGGCTGAGAAAAGAGTTAAGTAAAGAAAAAGGATCTTTTGTTATATAACACATTGGTGTAATTGATATTCATTTTTGGACATAATTATATACTTTCTAATTTCATTTGTGAGCTTCCTATTTGTGAGGAGACTTCCAAAAAAATTGTAATATGACTGCATTTGCGAGATTTCTCTACTGAGTATAACCCAAGTGTATAGTATCACTTTGAATCTGATGGCATTTGATGACATTCATTCATAAAAAGCATGGTTTGGTTTCATATGAGATGCTTGTGACTTAATATAATGACTAAGAGTAGAGATATGTAGCCCTATTATGCCTTTTCTTAGGAAAAGGTTTAGCTCCAAACTAGTTTGGAAGTATCTTCCTATAGACCATTACGTGGCGATTGAAAAGACCATCTATATATAGTTTTAATAATATGACTCTTTGAGTGCATCACTTGATTTTTAGTAATATACACGAATAATCTTATAAACTGCAACGTAATTAATTGGAGGAAATTCCTCCAAACCGGTATGGAGCTAACCTTAAACCCCTTTTCTTTTGGTTGGGCGGTGGGGGAAACCCATGTTATATTGTTCAACTAAAATTTTCAATCGACGGCCTTCTTTGAAATGATCAGAATCTTAAGCCTATTCTATTTTAGTTTAAATTTTGCACAAATTTAATCAAGTTTATATGTTGCACTTTAAAATATGAGCAATCAACGTTTATGAAGATTACCATTTCTTCTGTGCTTGCATTTTGGCCAAAAAAAGAAAAAAAGAAAAAAGAAAAAGAAGTGTATTTGAATTTCATAAGAATCCTTGACAACCAAGATTATCTAGTTATATTGTTATGCAATATACAAAGTGGGATAAATTAGGACCTGCTGATGTATCATTAATTTTGTAACTGGTGACAGTGAAAGCAGATTTTTGTCATCAATTAGAAGGATTTTCTCTCCTTTTTCACATGCTGTCTAAACCATCCTATTTGAATCAAATTTAATCATAAAGAAAGTTGTTAAAACAATCAATTGCAGTAAAGGGTAGACAAGTCAAGAAATCCCTTTGTGCTTGTTGCCCTTCTGTCATCAAAATTTGTGCTTAAGCAAGATCAAGTGGACATGTAACTAGTATGAAATGGTTATTACTGGCAAATAACTATAGTAATTTACTTGCTACGTTTCATCTAAAAAAACTCAATACATATTCAAGCAATTGTTGAAGAACATATGCTTCGAGAATTGTTGGTTTCTAAAAAGATTGAGCATTCATGACATGTAACACTGCTGCTTGCATCAACAGTCCCAATCAAATCATCGAACAGGGACCTTAACCCATCCATTTGCAAAAGCAATGGCTAAGATTACAAAAGGTGTGGCCATTCCAAATATGATAATGTAAGGAAGAGGAGTCATCATGGGATTCTCCCCTTCCCTTTCTCCTGCTGTTTGCCAATACCTGCAATTAGCAAACCCCTTTCAATTATTGCCAATTTGAACCATTAGCAACGCCAATGACATGTTTTGTTGAAGATCAACTTGGTTGAATTATCGAAGCAAAGATTACAAACGGCTGGAAGGCTTACTGTTGTGGTTCTTCTTCTCTAGTTATGAATTTCTTCTTTCCTTCCTTTTTGATTTCTCCTTCCCCACCACCTATCAAAACCAAAATTTTAACCTCTCAAGTTATTATTTCAGTCTAATTTTACTCAAGATTTGAACAAAAGCAAACAACAACAATGAAAATTGAGAAAATACAGTTAAATATGGTGAAATAACAATAATAAGAGAATATCTCTTACCCAAGTCTGCACATATTTTGAACTGATGGACCCTTGTCTTTGGTAAAATGTAAGTGCAAGAGAAAGGGGATGATAATGATGGCTTAGGTGGGAGTAGAAACTGGGTGCTGAGAGAGGAAGAGAGTGTCATTTGGGCTGCCATTTTTTTCTTCTTGGAACTCCTGTATGCTTTCTTTGCTCATTTCTTGACCATCACATATATTAGTTCTGGATATGGATGTGGTGGGGACTGATATTTACAATAACCTTGTGTGACCAATCTATGACCAACATGCCCCAAAGTGAATCTCTCTCTTCAGATATGTGGTGTAGATTCGCTGCTAGAGTGAATGGACAAAACTAGTCATTGCATATCCTGCACTTTTGGTGTATCAAGTGTTCCAGTTAACTCAATTGGTAAAGTCTTTGATGGTTGAATAAGAGATTTGAGAATCAATCCTCACCTACAACTAAAAATTAATTGGTGTTTTGGTTTGATGATAAAGAGCACAATCATCATAAGCGGATGTGCTGAAACTCTATAATGAAAAAAATAACATAACGGATTGTTTCATGTCATCTAGTTGAGTAATCAAGAAACTTGGAAGTCCTATTATGATTTTTCCACATGGTCTCTGAAGAATTTTTTTTTTTTTTTTCTTTCATTTTTTAAGGAGCTCAATTTTCATGGGGGACTATTATGGGTTGTTTTAATGTCATGATGAATATAACTGACCCATCAAAACATTTGTTTATGAGGGAGGGATGGCAATTTAATTTATTAATCTAAATCTAGGCTAATTCTCTTTCCAAAAAAAAAAAAAAAATCTAGGCTAATTCTACAATTTCCACACTTTTATTTTTTTGTAAGGTACACAATCAAATCTTAACTATTAATTTTAAATAAATAGTTAAGATTGGGGCTCAATCCCCGCCTACACTAAAAACTGATTGGTGTCTTGGTCTGATGATAAAGAGCTATTATCAGGAGCGGACGCCATAAGTTGAAATTTTCTCTCAAATTTTTTTTAAATATATAGTTTAATCCTAACTCTATATATATAAATAAATTACATAGGTTTCATGTCATTAGAATCGTGTAATTATAAAATATTTAACTATTTGAGAAATCAATTACAAATTTCTCAGCATTGTTACAAACCGATTATCGTCGACCCATCTGTTTGCTTTTGGACCGAGGCATCTATTTGATTTGTGCAAACAAATCAAGGTCTAGAGATAATTAATGTCTTGGATTTGAGATGAGGGTGCTATTGTCGATTTTATTTTAATAATTTTTTATATCATTTTAATCTTCCTTTTTGTTCATATGTTCAGTATGTTCCCTTACTAGTTACTACACTCCTAATTTCAAGAAGGATATCGTTTTAAACGTTTTCAAATCATTTGCAAAGTTCTTAACGATTGTATACAAGACTATTTATTCCCTTCTCCTTTTTTTTATTTATTTTTATTTTTTTATTATTATTTTGTTTTTATAGTAAATTATAAAGTGTATACAACCGTTCTTCAAAATCTTGTAGATCAATTACATGTACGATTTTCATTAATCTATCATCAAATTATTATTAATTGTAATAGTTTTTAGGGTAGAAAAGTACAATATCTACCATGTTCGCCTTTGAATAGATTAGACCACCATTATATTGATTAGTAGCTTGAAGTTCAATTGGAATAGGATCCATCACATATCCACTGTCTTTTTGTGTCACTGCCAATTATAATTTTTTTGAACTTAAAAGATTATGTCAACTGCATGGTGTAAGAATTCATAAAAATACAAACTTTAATTTATCTATAAGTAGTCAAACATTACCTCTAGACTATCAAAACTTCCTTTATTTGTAGGGAGGTCAATCTCTGCCCATCTTTTGGCTCAATGGACAACTCCTATAAGCTAGACTAAGCCGATTCCCATATCAAATCTGTCTTCTTCTATTTTGCAGGCTTTGGATAGAGATGAAATTTGGCTCAATTTGTTTCTCCCCTGTTTCGGGATGAGCAATAAAGTATTTATTCAGCAAAAAAAAAAAAAAAAAAAAAAAAGACTATCAAAACTTCTGCATCATTTGCTTAATTTCTTGGTCTCCTTAATAAAGAATACTTGGTTGACCCCAGCCAAAATGTGTCCGTCAACACCTCAACATGGACCAGCTTGAGATTGCTAGAATCCTACCTCTTCTGGGCCACCTAACAAGGAGTCAAAATTTTTTCACTCATTGGCTATGCTCAAAGATCAACGATATCTCATTTTGCCATTGCTAATTAATTTTAAAGTTCAAAGGATAAATTTTCCAGTTCCACAAGATAAATGATTTTTAATCTCATGGCATATTTGAACCTCAATCGTTTTATGCACATCCTTTCCCAATACAAGAGCCATCTTCAACTATCTACCACCCATATTTAGTGTGATTGGAGCAACTATTGTTAAATATTTTCACTAAAAGTCTAAAATTTCATTCTTAAGTAATCATATGGACTTGATGTTCTATGCATTACATTGTTATAGCTAGATCCTCAAGCATACACGGTTCATTGATAGGCATCCAACGGTTAACTTTTTTGCTTCCCTTCTGTGATAACATGTCAGCCGATTAAACTTTGAAGTTTAAACCTCCCTTTTGAATTCTTCACAATCTTTTAGAGAGTGTCCCTTTGCACCAAAATGATAGTCACAAGTCCCACTGGTATCTCCTTACTCTTTGGCCTCCATCGCCTGGCATATTCCAAGGCAACCAATGTCTTAAGAGGGGCTTCATGCGTTCAAGAAAGTTTTCTGTGTTCGGGTGGTCATCTTCTATCCCAATAATTATGTTTACTGCACTTTCGATGGCTTGGTGTTGCATAGTATCCCCAAATATTAAGACACTATCATCAATTAGGGTGTTGATCATGAATTCGAAGTTTGAGCAAAAGACAATCCTCCAATGAATGTCCAAGGGTGTTTCAATGGAATTCACAACTTTTAGAAGGTAAGTAGTTGGCTTGGGAACCATCGGGGTGGGGTGATCATTCTCTCATTCAGTAGTAGTAAATATGATTCCATGATTGGCATGGGTAGCGAATTAGACTTCCTTGGTTCCTTGTAAGGATATAGCTTATCTCTGTCGTAGATGTTGAACCTCTCAACATTTTTGTGCACATCCCTTCCTTTCTCCTCGATTATTTTTTGCCTTTCTAGGATGAAAAGCAATTGAGAGATATCATGAATACAATTACTTCAAATGCTATCTTCTATTTTCCCATTAATTAAGACTAGATCAACAAAGATTTGGACCATTTAAGGGTGTCCATAATGATTTAGACCATCTATTTTTTTTTTTTTTTTTTTCGAGTCATGATTCAGATTTAACTTGTGCGAATTGCTCTCTCCATCTCTAAGCATATTCATGGAAGGTTTCGCTGTTTTTCTTCTCCATACATTTAAGATCAAAGCGGTCATAAGTAATTTCAATGTTAAAACTATAACGAGATAAAAAGGCATTAGCCAGGTCCTTCAAACATATTGGTCGATCCTGTGAGACTGTCTTGAAAAGTCCGAATAAAAAATGAGTCATTGTCAAAATACTGGGCTAACTTGCAGCAATACATTTGAAGGTGGATTAGGGTGACTAGTCCCGTTGTACTTGTCAAATTCCAAGGCTTTTAAACTTGTGGGGAGTGTGTAGGCAGGGTAACTAGGATAGGCTCGAGAATACGGTATCTCTATAGGCATTGATTCCTTGGGTGGTTTGAGTTTCATGGGCCACACCCCCTTTTGTGGTTTGGACTCATTATTGGCAATGAACTAGGGAGTACGCTAATGCCTCTAAAACAGATCCTTAAAAGAAGTCGTCACCTAGTTTAGATTTAGAAACCACTGTGAACTTTATAATTGAAGGATTAATTGGCCCAAATTGAGTCCAGACTCATGGTAAGTTCTTGGAAAGGTTTTAGACACCCTAGATCACCTAGCTGTAATTTGCGTTCACTTGTATTACCGGATTATACCTAAATAGACTTTATTGAGCAGGCACCTATGCATGCACTCACACCTTAACCCTAAAACTTAACTAAAATGGGAAATCAGACAATGAAAGTGATAAAGTATATAGGCAAATAAAAAAAATCACATAAATTAAGTCATCCAAACTTTAAAGTTCATCAATCATGTGTAGCTCAAACGAGCATGTAAGAACAACTAGTATGTGAGAATAGCCAAACATGTGTGAACAACCAATCGTGTGAACTTGATCAAAATTAGAAACATGAAATTATAAGCATGAAAAAATATAAGCAATGGATTTAGAATTAATAAAAGATCGAAAAGATTGTAAAAGAGAACATATGCGTTTATGGAATTGATGAAAATTAGAAATCCAGCATTTGAATGTTATCATATTGAATCTAGCATGATAAACAAATTGAAAAAACAAGCATGCTATTGCATGTGAGCCGAGCATGGTAAATAAATTGAAAAGTAAACGTGCTATTACATGTAAATCCAACATGGTAAAGAGATTGAAAAACAAATATGTTATTGAATGTGACAGACAAAAGTTTAAAATAAACAATGAGATTAATTCTTGAACAACATATGAACAAATAAAAAACATAATGAACATCTAGCATGCATAGATTCTAATAAACATCATATAATTAAGGCATCAAAACAAATTACAGAAAGAAATTTGACAAGATTAGAACCAATAGGATTATTATAGTGAGTGCACCGTCCTGTGCAGGACACACATGGTTTGCCTATTGGAAGTATGTCTCAGTCGAATGGACTGGAGGTGGAAGGTTTAGAGTTGCCACCTATTTTAGGTCTAGGAACCAACTTAGGCCCCTTACTGTTGGGGGGACTATAGTTTGATTCCCTATAACCACTCTAAAAACAGGCACACGTGGCGTGATGTCGAATGTCATAAAAGATTTGAGTGTGTCTTCTTTATCACCAATTGGTTTTGAGGTGGAACGGCACAGCTCACGGTCCGACAAATGGTATCCGAGCCAAGGTCATGGGTTCGAGTTACGAGAGCGTCATTGTGAGGGAGGGATTGTTGGGGGGACTACAATTTGACTCCCTACAACCACTCTAAAAACAGACCCACGTGCCGTGATGTCGAATGCCACAAAAGATTTGAGTGTGTTTTCCTCATCACCAATTGGTTTTGAGGCGGAATGGCACAACTCACGGTTCGACACTTATAAAGAACTATGTGTTAGACATTGCATCCAGAGTTAGGGTACTAGAATGTAAAGATGTTAAGCACCCAAACCGCCCCTGTCTTGTGAGCCGGCCTCCATTATTATGTTTAGAAGACATATTTAACTAAATATTTTATCAAAAGAGTCACAAACCCTAATCCTAATCACATGCACATTGAATTAAATAAAAATCACGTGAAACATATATCAAAGATCACACCACAACACAGAAAGAGACATATGAAATTCAACTAAATCAATTAAAATTTACAGTCAACAATCAAGACAAATAAACATACAGTAATGAGGAAATATCTTATTCTAAACATATTCAAATCACATTAAATATGAAATTAATAAGAGAGAAAATCATGGCAATTAATAAACTATTTTAATCCTAAAGATTCAAAGTCAGACAAATTACATAACATATGAGAAAACAATCAATTCAATCAAACATAGTTTCTGCCCATTCTGGGTTGTGGGTGCATACACATACTCAACCTTGTGTACGCATCCTAATACATAAACTTATATTTTGCATGTCACATTATTTGAAAAATCCAATACATAAATTGATCATATTAACATCAAATAACACTAAAAATCAAATATAACTAATCTATGATCATATTAACACATCAAACAAAGATTAGAATCATCAAGCAAATCACATATAAATAATTTACTTATTAGAACATATTTACTTGAAATTTAAGGACAGACAATAGGGAAACACAAAGGAAATACTAAAGCAAAAGCTTAATTAAATCATATGGTCAAATTAATTTATATCACAAAATATATAAGATCATTAAACAAATTGAATACAAGCCTAGAAATAAATTACTACATGAGATTAATTTGGGATCTACTTAGCAAGACAAGAAATCATGGAGATATAATTCACCTTGCTTGAGGATGACGAGTTTGAAGCTTATTTCACCGACCCTTCTGTCCCAACAACAACAACTTCAGATTCAGAATACAAGAGGAATTAAAGAACACAATAGAACTAAGTCACCACAACTCAAGAACAATATTACTTAGAAAAAGATTTTGAAAACAATTTTAAAAACAAGTTTATGTCTTGTGAGACTATTAGAGAGAGGTTTTGAAGACTTTAAAAACGTGCTAGTGTGTGGTGAGAGAGATTAGAGAATAGAAATAGGGTTTTGAAAACATGGAAGCACTCTCTCTAGGTTTTTTGGAGGCATAGGGTGGATATATATAGGAGTAAATTAAGAGCTTTTGAGCCTTTTGGAGGTAGACGTTCCTAGAGGTATATGAGCGCCCCAACCCGAAGATTTAAGTGTTGGGGGACTAAATATGGAAATATATAGTTCTAGAAACGAGGTTGTGTACGAAGCCTCACGAGTGTGCGCGAACACTGCCTCAAGGCCTCATACGCAAACTCACCAAGAATCCAAAATTTTGACATCATTGATGCCCTAACTTGGAATCGTCATAACTTACTTATTTTAAATCCAAATTGGGAAAAATTATGTCCAAATTGAAGCCTTGGATGTCTACTTTCCAATGCAAAAAGTTAATTTAAAAAATTATTTGTGGTTAAAAATTTATGGTCAAAATAGTGAACAAATGTCATTTTTCAGTATAATTTTCAAAGAAATTTTGAGTACCTTTAAGTTATGGTTACCTCTGACCAAACTATTGAGAACACTTCAATTACCTTTCTTGAAATATGTCACACTCATCATTGGAGTCAGGGACGAAAGGTTATTAATGGATACAAAATGAGGTGTTTATAATTAGTTAATTACCTAAATTAATTAAGTACAAACAAAAGTGAGGGAATTCTTTTAAAGCTTTTGAGGAGAGAGGCAACAAGGTGCTTGACTGCAACTTAAGGCTAGGAAGTTTGATGTTCCCAAACATGACCGACTAGGAAGATGATAACATGTGCCTCTTTTTTTTTTTTTTTTTTTTTTTTTTTTTTTTTTTTTTTTTTTTTCATATAGAACTCTAAAAAATTATCTCTAGAAATCTATAAATGAAGCAAGACAATGCTCACTCACATTCAGAGACTAGGAAGATTTGATGCTTGACAAGCAGTTCTTACTCTCTCTAGAATGCTAGGGGATGGGGTACCTGAATGGTGAATCTTCTATTTACAGAAGTCTCTAGAAGAGGGAGGATCCTCTTTAGATGACCTTGTTCAAATTTGAATTGAAATGGGAGGGAGAAACAAGAGCTAAATATGGAAAACCTGAATTTTAAAGCGGAACACTTGTCAATATTTTAGCCATAACTTTTTGTTTAAAATTCAGATTAAGTTGACACCATGTGTATGTGCGCGTGTGTGTATATATATACACTAAACTCATTACACGTGCTTTGCGCGTGTAATAATGCTCTTTTTTATTTATTTATTTTTTTGGTTTAGTGTTATAATGCTTAAAAGTGATATATAAATAACCGTGTGTATTTATTTTTTTTTAAAAGAAGGAGATAAGATAATGTGGAATAATGTTTAAAAATGAGATAAAGAACCGTAAGAAATTGAAACCCAATGGGGCATTTGAATTTATTGATTGAGATAAAAATTGTAATAAGTAAAAAAATTTGAGATTTGAACAAAAGAAAGATGATATACGTGAGTGTGGATGGATGGGGATTTGTGATAACAAAAATTTTGGAATGTTTTAAAGAATTAAAAAAGAAAATCCATAGAAATTTCGGGATAAGAATGAGCAGTTTTTACGTGATGTAGTAGGGTTTTTTTTTGGAAAAAGTAATTTTGTATTATTTTTTTATAAAGATAATTGAAGTATTTGAATTCAAATAGATAACAAATACAGATAGGAATCGGACATTTGAATACAAATGGGTGATGAGAATAACATTGTTGTTGTTTTTTTTCCCCCCCTTTTGTATGTGAGATAATATTACTGTTTTAACTTGCATTTTACAATTAAAAGGAAGAAAAAAAAGTTAATTAAAAGAAAATTTTCATTATAACAGATTAAAAAAAAAAAGCTACATGATGATACAAATATCCATTAGCACCTTCCCAAAAAAAAAAAAAAAAAAAGAAAAAGAAAAAGAAAAAAGAAAAAAAGAAAAAGAAACCATCCATTAGTACCTTCTAAAAATTAAAAAAAAAAAAAATGCATTAGCATGCACAATTTTTACTACATAACTAAAATATACATCATATCATATATTTATCTCATATATTATCGTATATTCTGCAATAATGTTTTTTTTATTTTTTTATTAGTGTTATAATGCTTAAAAGTGATATATATAAATAACCGTGTGTGTGTTTTTTTTTTTAAAGAAGGAGGTAAGGTAACGTGGAATAATGTTTAAAAATGAGATAGAGAACCGTAAGAAGTTGAAACCCAATGAGACATTTGAATTTATTAATTGTGATAAGAATTGTGATAAGTAAAAAAATTTGAGATTTGAACAAAAGAAAGATGATATACATTAGTCTGGATGGATGTGGATTTATGATAACTGTATAAAATTTGGATAACAAAAATTTTGGAATGTTTTAAAGAATTAAAAAAAAAAATAATAAAAAAATAAAAAAACCATAGAAATTTCAAGATAAGAATGAGTAGTTTTTACTCTTTATGTGAGGTAGACTGTTTTTTTGGAAGAAGTAAATTTATATTTTTTTTATAAAGATAATTGAAGTATTTGAATTCAAATAGATAACAAATACAGATAGGAATCAAACGTTTGAATACAAATGGGTAGTGAGAATAACAGTTTTTTTTTTTTTTTTTTTCTTCTTTTGTACGTGAGATAGAATTACTATTTTAACATTTTTTGTTTTTTTGTAGGAAAAAATTAAACTAAAGAGTATGTTATTTCAAAATATGTATGACGATATTTTGGTACGCCAAAAATTGAAGACAAAATAGAAAAATCCTCTTATTAATAGTATATATATAACAACTTTCATAAATGTCTAAGTTCAAATTTCAACATTTACTATGCCAATTGCCTTGCAATGTGAACATGAATATATATTGTTGCAATTTTATGTTTTTTAATGGTTTTCTCGTAATAGTTTTGAATTGAATCCTAATGTTGAACTTAAAATTTAATAATTTTGGATCAGTTTAGGATAATGGATATTTTGAAAATAACTTATTTCAATTAAAAACTTAAATTTAATATATTTAATTAAGATTAGTTATTCATTAGGCGAAACTACGTTATTAGTCCTTGAAGTTTATCCTATGTGCACAATTGGTCCCTCAAGTTTCAAGTAAGCGCAATTGGTCCTTCAAGTTTTCAAAATGAGCAATATAAATCCTTTGGTTAACTTTCGTTAGTAGTGTTGCTTACGTGACTAACGGAATAATGACTTTGCATTTTTTAAATGATGTGGCATTTATTTTTATTAAAAAATTCCAAAATTAAATTTACACATAGGAAAGAAACTAGACCCATTCCAATTCAAATATTTATCCTAACCCGGTACAAAAAAATCTCCATTTGCAATTTGATTTACAAACCATGAGAAAGGCAAGAGACAATGAACAGATCCAAGGCCTAGCCGCCGGCAATGCCGCCGCCCTCCACTGGAGACGGTGGCCTCCTGCTTCACACATCCTTCTCCAACCGACAACCACTGACCCGCCTCCCTCCTTATCTCGCACAGCTATTGACCCACCTCCATGATTGATTCAGTTCTGGTTCCCAAAACACGACCTCTTCAGCTTGAGTTTTTATCCTAAGCAGCCTTGAGACTTCGAATTGAATCAAAAAGCCCATATTGTATGGTGGATGATCTCATAGTTTGGACCGCTTTGAGCCTCACGAATTGCTACCCGTCACTATCTTTAGTATAAATCAGTAATCGTCATTAATAATTTTTTCTCCAATGCACATTGCATCCATAAATAAGTTGGCTGTGGCAGTGGCTCTTGGGTCCAAACCCAGCCAAAAAACAAAAATTTTCATAATAGAAAAGTGTTAACTTACAAGTCAAAACAATGCAAATAAATTTTAAATATTTGAATTGGAATGGGTCTAGTTTCTTTCTTATATGTAAATTTAATTTTGGAATTTTTTAATAAAAATAAATGTCACATCATTTTTAAAATGCTAAGTCATTATTCCGTTAGCCACGTAAGCAACACCACTGACGAAAGTTAACCAAAAGATTTGTATTGCTCATTTTGAAAACTTGAGAGACCAATTGCACTCGCTTGAAACTTGAGGGACCAATTGCGCATACATGGTAAACTTTAGGGACTAATAGTGTAGTTTTGCCTTATTCATTATAATCACATAATCCCATGTGCAATATTACACCCTTGTCCATCAGGTTAGGCTAATGTGATTATGACACTTCATTAACTATAATTAATCCTTTAAACAACCAATTATACTCAATTGACCATAATTACACGTATCTAATCCTAATTGTAGGGATGACTGATTGTTAAGACTTAAGATTTATTTTACATGGAGAATTTAGAGGGTCAACATTATGATTTTACCCTTCAGATGTTAAAAGATCATTTTTTTCCCTAGTTGAGATTAAATGTAGGTTGCAAAATGGGGTATTTATAGTCAAATACTTGCTTGGCAAAAAGGGTTGCCATCCGTACTTGGATGTAAGAGATTTTTTTTATAATTCAGCTTGATATTCTCACACACACACATTATATATACATAATTATATTTATATATTTGCTTTGATTTCCCAAGAGTCAAATCCATGCTTCTCCACTATATATAAGGTTAGAATTAAGTTACACATGTTGTAAATCTTTACGATATTACATTAGTCCATAACTTTTATTAGATTAATATTTTGAAAATATGATATTTTGTTACTTTTAATATACACACAAATTTTTTGTCAATAGGATATTATTTAATATATGGTTCATAAACTCATATTTCGTTTAAAATTTTAATGTTTAAAAATATTGGAATTTAAACATTTTATAATGAGATAGTTATTGATTTATGATATTCTTAATATGTTTCTAGCATGATAGTCACAAGAAGAAAAGGACGAAATATTGAAAAAAAAAAAAAAAAAAAAGCTCAGCAATAAGGATGCACGAACAAATGAGGATGGGTGAGTGGGATCGAAGTTGAAAATATGCTATAAAGATGAAAGAACCGCATTTTGCTCTTGTGCTATAAAATAAAGAAATTTATTTATGTTTTCCATATAGTACTTTTAAAAAAAAAAAAAAAAATAGAGTTTCAACCTATGACGTCCGTTTATAATGATTGTGTTCTTTATCATCAGACCAAGACACCAATCGGTTTTTAGTGTAAGTGAGGATTGAACCCAAGATCTCTTATTCAACCATCAGAGACTTTACCAATTGAGCTAATTGAAACTCACTCCATATAGTAAACTTGCCACGCTTTTTTATGCTTTCCATAAGTAGCAACACTTTAATATAAATAATTCAACCTTGACAATCTCTCTCTCTCTCTCTCTCTCTCTCTCTCTCTCTCTATATATATATATATATAATTTCAGTTTTGTGGGGGCTATGGTGCTGTCATAATTCCATTACAGAGTTCGTAAAATCTTATCAATTTATTTTAAATTGAATTGCACAAAATTTAATTAGGTCAATTTGTGAGGATCCAAATGTCCAAAAGAGCTCTAAGGCAAGGAAAGGAAGAACGAAATCTTGACAGTCCTACGCTGCCTAGGTAAGGGGAGGTCTTGCATCTTATATGGAGGCCTTGAACTCTAATTGGTATGTGACATTTTAAATTCATGAGGGATGATGCTATGTGTTACTCTCGAAGAAGAATATATCATGCCAATTATGAGTTGGTGTATTGACCAAAAAGTCCAAAAGACATCTTAAATGGGGTGAGGTGAGGGAGAACTAAATCCTAAGTCTCACATCTCCTAGATAGGAAGAGGTCACGCGCCTTATATGGAGGCCTTGTAGACTAATTGATATATAAAGCATTTTAAAACCTTGGAGGATGATGCTGTGCCATCCTCAAAGAGGACAATATGCAACGATGAGGTTGGACGTGAGATATTGGTAACAATGCAGACACGTATGTGATGGAATGGTGGGTACATCCCACAAGGGACGTGTAATCCTTAAGGGGGTGAATTGTGGAGGTGTAATTTGTTTCAAATTAAATGGATTAGATTTTTGGTCCATGATGAAATGAAACTCTAGAAAATCTAAACTCATTTTGAATCTATTTTATATTGAATATTCAATTTTGATCCGAAACTAAACTAAAAAACCTACTATATATATTACCACAATAACTATGTCTATGTGTGGCGTTATTTATTTAAAACATTCAATTTAACTTTTTTTTTCATATAACTCTCAATTAAACTTTAACTTTTTTTTTTTTTTAAATTATCTATATCTATACTACTATTTAAGGGCTTTCTTTATTTGAAATTCTCATTTTTTTGGTTCAAATATGCCTCTACATCCTTATATTTAAGTAGAAACAAAACTAAAAGACAATTTAGTAAAAATACAACTCTAACTTCTAATAAAACATTGCTTAAAAAATAAAGCTACTCTCCTGTTGATTTTTAAATTGCTTTATCCACTTATAAATTAGATTCTCCAAAATAAAAATTATATATATAAAATAAAAACACATGTTTTTTTTTTGCTATAAAATAAACGTGCAATATTTATTCATTTTTTAAAGCTTAGCCTCATCACACTCTGAATGTATTAGTAGTCTAAATACTCTAATATTAATGAGAAATCGTGAAAATCTAAAATTAGTAGTTCTAGATATTATTATTGAGAAGAAACCTTTTCTTCTCTAGAAGTATGTTCTTAAAGGGAAAACGTTTACCTTGTCCTAAAGAGGCCAGATTTACATTAGAAATGGCAATGACACATTTAGCCCTCAATGTTGACTCAATATTTTGATTTTCCACAAAACGCGAGAACCTCATTGGACAACTGAACTGAGTCTGAACTCAAAACTAGTTTGCAATTCAAGCATATTCTCTGCTTTTTTGTAAATTTCTCGGTTTAACCTATAAAATCCCTTGGAAGTTTCCGACCCTTTATCTAAACCCCAACTACCTAACCTGAGAGAAATTGTCAACTTTCAAACCCAAAAGTCACCCATTGGAAATTTCCTTCAACTCTACTCAATTGTTCTGTTCTGGTTTTTCAAGTCTACCAACTGTTCGATCAAGTTCCTTGATCTCAATGATGTTTCCTTTTTGAAGCAACCAAATGCTTTGTTGGGTCACTGAGGTTTTGCTCTATTTCACTGACCCGAAAGGAGAAACTTGATTTGTGGTAACTGATTGAATCGCAGCAACAAAGGGGCAGAGGTTTCTAATCACGGGTATCAGTTAAAACAAGGTCTGGATTGCTTCAGTTTCATTTTGGAGGCTGTAATTGAGGTTTTTGATACTTACCCTTTATTTTATTCAATCTGTTCTCAAATGGGTCGGTGTTGTTTTTGATGTTTGACTCTTGTTTAGAATCAAATTTTGGTAATTTTGTTCATTGTAGAATATTTGGTGGGTTTTGTTTCTCTGAGCTTTAAGCTATGGATGCTGTTATTGTACGATCTTTTAAACCTGTTTGACACTGTGTATGTTTTTAGTAACTTAGTTTTATGGCTACTATCAACAAACCCCAACTCAAAGTTGCGGCCTTTCGCCGTTTCTTATCTGTAGTTCTTCTCACACTGTTAGGGGTTTTGCTACTGATATTTCTCCTCGGAACAAATTCAACTTCAAATTTTGTGTCACCGCCTTTAGATGATATAGATGAAGTTAGTTATACTAATTCACATTTGAGGGAAAAACTTGGTTTTCCTGAGCAGAGTAAATTGTCTATTAAATTGGAGAAGCGAAACCAATTGCCCCCAAGAAACATAGATCTGTATCCAAATCTAGCCAAGGATCATATAACTATTGTTCTATATGTACATAACCGGCCCCAATATCTCCGGGTTGTTGTGGAGAGCCTTTCGCAGGTTGTGGGAATAAGTGAAACTTTACTGATAGTTAGCCATGATGGGTACTTTGAAGAGATGAACAAGATTGTCGAAGGCATCAAATTTTGCCAGGTGAAACAGATATTTGCTCCTTACTCTCCTCATCTCTTTCCCAATAGCTTTCCAGGGGTCTCACCTAATGACTGTAAGGATAAGGAAGATGCAGCAAAGCAACATTGTGAAGGGAATCCTGATCAGTATGGTAACCACCGATCACCAAAGATTGTGTCGTTAAAGCATCACTGGTGGTGGATGATGAACACAGTGTGGGATGGATTGAAGGAGACCCGCGGGCACTCAGGTCATATTCTTTTTATAGAGGAGGACCATTTCATATTCCCCAATGCATATCGCAACTTACAGATACTTACAGAATTGAAACCTTACAAGTGTCCTGATTGTTATGCTGCTAATTTAGCACCTTGGGATGTGAATTCAAGAGGAGAGCAGTGGGATAGTTTGATTGCTGAGAGAATGGGAAATGTGGGTTATTCCTTTAATCAAACTATTTGGAGGAAAATCCATAGGAAGGCAAGAGAATTTTGTTTTTTTGATGAATACAATTGGGATATAACAATGTGGGCAACTGTTTATCCATCATTTGGTGGTTCTGTTTACTCATTACGAGGGCCGAGAACTAGTGCAGTTCACTTTGGTAAGTGCGGTCTGCATCAGGGCCAGGCGGAGAATAAAGCTTGCATTGACAATGGCATGGTTAAAGTTGATGTGCAAGAGATTGATAGAATTGCCAATATCAAATCACAATGGCAAGTGCAGGTCTCTAGGAATCAAGCGGGCTACAAAGCTGGATTTAAGGGTTGGGGGGGTTGGGGTGATGAGAGGGACCACAAGTTGTGCTTGAATTTTGCTCGCATGTATCATGCCATAGACACTGCCTCTACTTTCTGAAGAGTTGACGTTTTGTCATTTTGCTTTTTTTTCCAACTGAAGTAACTGGTGAAGGCTTGAATGTTTTTGTTGTGTAATTTAAAGTTAGCATAATTAGCTGTTATTTGTTTAGAATATCCCACGGACCTTCATTTTGTTTCTTTACAATACTGCTTCAATCAAATGGATTTTTCTTTTGCTATTCCAGTAGTACAGATTACTTGTCTGTGTTGCTATTGGCTTTCTGCTCAGTTTCTTTTGCTCTTTCTGGTGGAGAATCACTCTCATATGTCTGTTAGTGTTGTTCTGATGAGTAAACACATCTTCTTTGTTTCTCTTTCTGCATCTATGCATGTATATGCATCTGCATATGTGATTCAATGCTTGGGATTAGATGCCTATGGATGCAACAACTATGTTTTCTTTTGCCAGAAATTTGTATGTTTACATGTTTATCTTTTGCCAGAGATGATTTGTGACTTCAAATCTTAACTTGTCAAAGGTCCTTTAACTGATTGTGTGCGCTTTGCCTTTGCCCTTGCCCTTGTTGTCAAGTAGTCAACATTGGTTTGGATGTTGATGCTTCATGATCATTCTTCCGACTAAACTTCTTCTTACCTTTAGAATTGTTGTTCTTGTCTGTCTCATCTAACTTCCTTTGAAGTCCATTAAACTCTCTGCTACCGTGATAGCTGAAGTGAGGCCATTTACTTTCTCCCTCCTAAGTTCGTTCTGAATTCACAACTGCAATCCAGCCATAAAGTTTTAAAGCTTTTCTTCCTCACTTATACTACCCACTTCGAGCATCAGAGATTGGAAACTCTTCGCATACTCTCTAACCGAATCTGTTTGCCTCAAATGCCTTAAGAAGTCTCTTGCTAGCCATTGGACGTTACACAGCAAAGACAGATTTCCCAGCTCTTGTTTCATCTCTGGCCAATTGGTGATAGGTTGGCGTGAAGAATCCTCAACTCTGGCTCTTTACTATAGTTTTATATCACACACAAGATGCATAGAAGTAATGCTAATTTTATCTGCTCCTGGTACATGCGCCACTCCGAAATACTGTTAGACATGGAACATGAAGTTCTCTACTTCATATTCACCAATAAATGCACCATTGAAGGCCTTAAGCTCAGGGTTCCAAACCTCTGGTCTACCCATGCGCTCTCAAACCTCGAGAGAATGTTTAATAACTCGTTATAATAGTAAGCTGCAATCGGAAAATAAAGGAGAAGTTAAAAGCATAAATAAGTAAAAATCCATCATCTTGTTAATGCTCTTCACTAGAAAAGCTAAATGCTCTTCACTCAGATCTAATTTAACCAAGGAGCCATGGATACAGACACGACTCTTCTATTAATTGTTTGATGGAAATACTTTCGACTAAAAGAAGAAAGTAAAAAAAAAAAAGAACTTTGGCTGAAGTGAAGTAAGGACACATCTAGCGGTCAATGAAAGTTCAATAGTGTTTCGTGAATCTTAAATAGCTGTTGAAAGAACAATTCCATCATCTTGGATTTGCCTTTAAAAACAGAGAAAAAGGTGAAGCTATCTAGCTGAGATCTTTTGGACCTTAGTAAGATCAGCCATGCCCTCTGATATACAAGGTTGGCCAATAAGGGAAGTTTTTATGAGAAAGCATAGATGAATAAAAAAAGCTTTCTGAGTACTTGTGTATACACGGGTGAATAGAGATCTTACATGCAGAAAATATAAGGAACGTTCTTGGAGAAGACATAAAGAACTTACCGAAATAATTTAAATAGTTCCTAATTTGTGCGATGCACAGGAAAGTTTTACATAAAGGTGATACATATTTATATATTATATTTAATAAAACATTTTTTCCATCATCAAAATGTAAAGAAAAAAAAAATTCTAAAAACTTAAAGACATAATATTCACTTTTATATAACTTTTACTTATGAAATTTTTTATTTCATCAATCAAAGTTAGAAATTGGCAATTATTAACTAAAAAAAATCTTTCTTAAAATCCAAACTTTCACTTAAAAAAAAAATTCTAAAATTTCATTTTTATTCAATTCAGTATTTTGTTAATTTCCGTAACAATTTTGCTAATAGTGGCTTCCCAAATGATGTAGTTTTGAGTTTTTTAAATTAAAATAAATATGAAAAGTTAATAAAAAGTATTTTTTCATGACAAAAACAAAAATTAAAATTAAAATTATTTTCAAATCTTTAAAGAAAAAAAATTACTAGAGATATTTATTAGAAACAGTAACACTACTCACTTTGTCAACACTGCCACTTGCCATTCCCTCTACTCCACCACTGGCTACCAACACAATCGCTCCTTTGCCACGAACCACTCCCTCATCACCACCATGTCTCGCCCTCTACCACTGTCAACCACTCTTTCCATGATATCTCATACAAATTTGGAAAATGTTAAAAATACTACAAATTTTATTACATAAAGCATATAAATTGATGTGATAGTGAATATGATTGGTAGATTTTAATTACCTAATAAATGAATATTTAATTTTTTTTTTTTGTGTAGTGGCACATTAGTTTGTAAGCTCTATATAGTAAAATTTGAGAAAATTTTAGTTAAATCACATTTTGCAAACTCACAAATCAACTCGTTCCAAAATTTCAAAGTATATTAGAAAAGTCAACCCCATAAATTTTAGTTAGATCACATGCCCCACAAATCAAGAGATTCTGAACCATTTTGAAACATGTGACAAAAGCGTAGGAATAATTGTGTAATATTAGTTTACCGTTAACTAGAATATCTCATCTCTCCGTGTGTGTATTAAAATACTTAGTATTCTTAAAAAAAAAAAAAAAAAAAAAAAACAGTGGGTTAATCCCACATTGGAAAATGAGTGTGAGTTAAAGAGGTTTAAAGCCTGTGTTATGTATCCAAGAGTTAAGCCATTTTGGATATACATTACTGTCAGTTTCTTTACGACCTTCTTCTCTCTCCCCGTGTGTGTGTTAAAATACTTAGTATTCTAAAAAAAAGAATATCACTTTCTTGTAACAGCTAAATGCCAATTACTAAATGAAATTATGTAGCATTGGAAGAAAGATATAACTCTCTTGTAACAGCTTCAACACTTTGCCAAAAGTTGTTTCTCAAAAAAAAAAAAAAAAAAAAACACTTAGCCAAAAGTCTCAATATACTTATGAGATTTTACTTTTGTCTTGAACACAAATCTTGTTTTTGACAAGTACTATCATCCAAATGCCAATTACTAAAAGAAACTAGGAAGAAAGATATAAAAGACATTCAATGCCTAAGACAACTAATTAAGGAATATCGTATGGGTACCAATGGATGATTAGCCGTTGGCAGACAATAAAAGCCAACCATTAATACCAACGACTCCATATCTCATAAATGCAGATATTCATTCAGACAATGAATACAAGAGCTATAAAATCCACACAAACCAAAGGAAGGAGGTAGACAATTCTCACCCCAAAAACTATTCCCAAGTTGAATTCTTTTGCGATATGCTCCAATTGAATTTCATTCTAACTTAATCATCAGAGGCCCTTTGGCATACACCACATTGGTGTATTTCTTTTTCTCTATTTCATATATTATTGCAGATTCGTCTCTAGACGAATTCGACGCCTTTGTCCATTTGTATTGACAAGGAGTTCAACTGATGATTTTCTGCATCATCAATTATAAAGCCAGATAAGAACAGCACCAAAAGCTATAAAGCCAAAGAAGAACAGAATCAAAAGGTTTGTCTTTGGATGATGTCTTCGTCCATCTGAATTGATGAGGAGTTCAACTAATGATTTTTTGCATCATCATTGACTAATCCATGAAGTAATAAAGACGTTCTTTCCCTACAAAAGAAAAATCATCCCTTTCGACTGAGCACTGTCAATTCAGAATGAGATGATTTAATATTCTAATAAACTAAAAAACCACATAAATGCAACTTACCTAAACAACCATATCATTACTATACACACACGCACATCTGTCATAGTGTTTTAATGCGAGATCCCCGCACACACACAGATTATAAGTTTAATTATAATTGTGTTTTTAATACTTTCAAAAGAGCATGAACTATTTTTGAAACATAGGATAGAGGTTAATTTTAAGCATAAAACTAGAATTACTTTCTCTTTTAACAACTTCAGTACTATCATTCAAAAGCCAATTACTACAGGAAATTAGTGGCTGTGGAAGGAAGATACAACACTTTTTCAAAAGTATCAATATAAATATGAGATGTTACTTTTGTTATGAATCCAAATCTTGTTTGACAACTGATAATTTGCATTCTAGAGCTTATGTAGAATAACGTGAGCACCATATTCTGGTTGAAGAATCATAGTTGGGAGCGGAGAATGAGCATAAGATGGGGACAGCTCAAAGGAGAAGCGTTGTAGAATCATTGATAGAGTCATTTTCGTTTCTATCATAGAAAAATGTTGTCCAATGCATATCCGAGGGCCCCATCCAAATGGGATAAATGAAAGTTGACCCCTTGTTGCTTTCAAAACTCCTTCTGCAAACCTATCTGGATTGAAGTCATTTGCGTCATCACCCCAAAGTTCATGGTCATGATGGACAAGGATTGCCGGTGTGCAGACTTCAATTCCAGCTGGTAAAAACAAATTTCCGAGTTTTGTTTCCACATGAACAGTACGAGAAAGATTAATTATTGGCGGATATAGTCTTAGAACCTCATACAAAATCATGGTCACCTGTGGCATGGCACGGCACATTGTGATATATATAGAGTAAAAATGCATTAGTGATATGCATACCATACTCAATTAATAAATCTTTGATAGAAGTAAATGCCCTTGAAAAAATGCTGACTTCAAAGAAGTTTAAAAAATAAAAATTTCAACCTTGTCAACGATAGAATGTATTTGAATAACTCATTTCCGTACGTTGTATAATAACTAGTAAGTTACCCATGTGATACACGAATAATGTTGTAATATTTTATGTAAGATGGTTTTGGAGAATGTTGTATATGTATTATAGCATAATTGTTATAGAACTTTATTAGTAATAAGTTCATCATAAAAAGCAACAATTATAAATTACACACATATCTACTATAATTATTCAGTTGAAGTAGTGAGAAATATTTAAAAAAAAAAAAAAAAAAAAAACTATGGAGAAATATTATAAAATAAAAGTTGATAGAAAATGTATTTTTATCTTTCTCCTTAATTCTAAAAACAAATATACATCTCAAACACCCACAGTCAATCACATTATTTACAAAACCCACAAATCCACAACATCTGACCTTAACATCAAAATCATAATTGCCGTTGTCACTCAATATAAAATGCAAACCTCCCTTTCTTAGTTGTATCAAACTCATACGGGTTAGGATTAGATGAGACACAATATTAGAACTAGGTAGGTTTCATCAAAACATTAAAGGTAAATGACATCAATTTTGATCAGTGTGTATTTGACATGAGATGTCATGAAGGGCTATTGGGGGGGGTGTGTGTGTGTATATATAAAATGGTAGAAGTGCAAGAGGTGAAAATGGTGAATTAAAATGCAAAGAGTTTTGTGTGTATGTGTGGGGGATGAAAAGTCTTGAAACATTGAACCAAATGAAAATAAAAGTCAGTATTTAATTTGCTATTATCTCTCATGTGATACTTGAGAATATTTCAATCATCTTTGCATAGAATGCGTCACTTGGCAAAACTTCATCTTTGCATATATATATATATATATATATTGATGATTGATTTTACCTACCTTTGTTTCCCTATACAAAACATGGAAAATACACAAGAAATACACAGGGATGACTATGATGTACTTAGATAGCATTAATACCAATCTTACAGAGCCAATCAAGCTGGTCAAAATTGATTCAAAACCACAATTGTGGTGGTGCAATTTCCTCAATTAACTAAATAGGTTCAAATATAATAATCAAGATATATTCCTGTAAGAAAGAAATGATGTAGGGACCTGCATGGTGTAAATCCTTTAGGAAATAATCTATTTCTTCTAGAAAGAAATTCAAAGTAAATAAATCAAAAGTACTCACAACTTTTAGGTGATTTAACCCATCAAATTCTGGTTTGTTTTTTCCAAAGACTTGTAGGACCTCTTCTCTTGCACGAGCTTGCCAACTTGGATACCTACCCAGAATTATCATCGTCCAAACAAGCAAAGCTGCAGTTGTCTCTTGTCCCGCAAAATAAAATGTCTTACATTCCTCAATTACATCTTGGAGATTCATTCCAACGTTCTTGTTGTTCCCATGTTCTTGAATTTCTTTAAGGTTGGACTCAAGAAGTATACCTAGTAAGTCATCAGCTCTAGCTTCACTTGCTTTTATTGCCTTCTCTCTTTTGTTGATAATGCCTTTAAGTGAAGCTTGTATTTCTTTGTCAATTTTTTTCATCCTCTTGTTTATTTTAGTTGGCAGAAACCTACATGTGAAGCATTAATGAGACAAGAATAAAGTGAATTACATTTCTCACTAAAAAGAAGGGGGTTGGGGGGGAGTGAATTACATCAATAAGAATTGAATCTTCTCCTCAGGCTGTGGAGAAGAGCATGAATATATAATGATTTAACATATTTATTTCGGGTAGAAGAACCTTATTATATATATTATTAAATTATAGTAGCTTTTTTATTTGATTCTTTTGATAAATGTACACAAGTCTATAAGAAAATTTTGATTATTTATTGTTAGCAGATATTGAAATGTTTTGGTTTACCTCCAACCCGGAATGTAAATAGACCGTACCGTTATCATTGCAAGCTCAGCTTGTTCTTTTTGGAGTTCAAAAATACTTCTCCCTTCTTCATAGCTACTCCCAAAGGCTGTTCGAGAAATCACATCACTTGTCAAAGTTTGGAGATAAGGCCATACATCTAACTCAATTGATCCCTCTT
>JARYZH020001350.1:0-31540 GCA_030021035.2 Notholithocarpus densiflorus
TAGTGGGTAAAACATGTCAATATTGAATTCAAATTAGAATTAGTAACTGTGGGGACAAAGGCCCGGAATTATATATGTATTGGGCTGTGGGCTTGGTTCGAGGACTTACGGTCCGAGCAGAGCTGCATTTATTAAACGTTCTATTTTAAAAGATTCATAAGTAGGAAACGAAGGGAGGTTAATCCGAGGAGGATCTCGTCCTCGAATGAGAGGAGTATAATTCAAGTGTGTATCCTAGTGAGTGGAGTGACCTTCTTGGAAGCTACGATGATAGAGATGGCCCTCGTGAACTTACTGGAAAGGAAGGGATCTGAAAATATCTGTAGGAAAGCTGCTACCACCGCATTAAATGTCTTGTAGCTACTTTTCTAGCTGCATTTATGTGGAGAAGACTTCTGAACAGTGCTACCTAAGCCATTACAGATCACAGGGAAGCCAAAGAAGATGTCTGATGGGACAAGTACTCAAGTAATGTCCCAGATGAGTGAAAAGTAGATGGTGAGGATGACTAAAAGGGGACTATATAATGTGAAAGACCATCCATGGAGTGGGGGGGTCTGCTTCTCAGTCGATAAACTTAATTTATATTACACCAAGCCTCCTTGGATTAAGCCGAGAGCATGTTTATCACAAGTTGTCCCGACATGTTTTTCTTTTCTTCTAAATGATGAATTTGTCTCTAAGGCCGTATTAAACGTTATCCATGCCATTAGAGCCTAATTCTTTAACCTACTCTCTACAAATTTATTGTATCGGGCTTATTGAGCCAAGATCATATACTTTGGGCTTGGGCTACGAACCGTGACCCTACAATTGGCGCCGTCTGTGGGGAGAATTTGTGTAATAGTGAGTGCAACGTTTGACCATAGTAGGATCAGGTCCCCATCAACAGGAATCTAGGGGATCTTATCGACAAGACGCCTTCCATAACCTCGAACGTAGAAGAGATAGAGAGGGTAGCCTGCACACCACACAGACTAGCAGAAGTCATCCTCACTTCTCTCAGGGGCAAAATAACAGAGCCATGCAGAGGGAGATTGATGATTTAAAGGAAAAGCTACGCCATGCACACCAACAACGAACTCCTTCCAGTTCTGGCGTTTCCTCCAATGATGAAGAGGATATCACTTACAGACAAAGGTCTAGGACGCCACCTAGCGAGTCTTACTCATATGATGAAGAGAACCCCCACAAGCGAAGACACAAGAGCCCACCTCTCAGGGGCATGGGAAATGACGCCATGAGCAAAGCGTTGAACCAAATCTCTAGATCACCCTTCACGCGTAGGATTGAGGGGGCGGAACTTCCTCGGCGATTCCATCAGCCTACATTCACTGCTTACAATGGCCGAACGGACCCTATAGAACATGTAAGCCAGTTCAACCAGAAAATGGCTGTCTACTCTAAGGACGAAGCTCTGATGTGCAAGGTTTTTCCCTCCAGTTTGGGACTTGTGGCCATGAGATGGTTCGATGGGTTGAGGGCTAACTCCGTAGATTCCTTCAAGGAGCTCACCCAGGCTTTTGGCTCTCGTTTTATCACATGTAGTAGGGTACCTCAACCTTTGGACTCACTTTTGTCTCTGTCCATGCGAGAGAGGGAAATCCTAAAAACGTACTCGGACCGATATTGGGAGATGTACAATGAAATAGATGGTGACTTTGAAGACGTGGCCATCAGTACTTTTAAGGGTGGTCTCCCTCCCGATCACGGTTTAAGGAAGTCCCTCACTGGTAAACCTGTTACCAGTATACGCCAACTTATAGATCGCATTAGTAAATACAAGAGGGTTGAGGAAGACCAACAGCAAGCAAAAGGTAAAGCAAACGCTATCCCTCAGGAGCGGAGGGATTTTAGGTCAAATCGATTTAATAACAATCGACCTAGGAGAGATTTCGCTAGGCAATCAGGATCTGCCACCCAGGCGGTTAACGCGGTATTCCGAGAACCAGTGCACCAAGTTTTGGAAAAGATTAAGAACGAGCCGTTCTTTAAATGGCCAAACAAAATGGCTGGAAATCCCATGAGGCGTAACCAGAATCTTTATTGCCAATACCATCAGGATCAAGGGCATACTACCGAAGAATGCAGGAATTTATGGGATCATTTAGACCAATGGGTCCGAGAAGGAAAATTGAAGCAGCTGCTGCACCACTCCAGTGGTCAGTCGGGGCAAACAGGTTCAAATCCTAAGAGTGATGCTTCCTCAAGACTTCCCTTGGGGACGATAAATGTCATCTTCGCTGCCCCAGGGAGAACCGAATCCTATCCGTTCAGAGTAATGTCTGTGGCCCGACTGCCCGCTGGGGACAATAATCCGGAGCCTAAAAGAACCGGGGTGGATGTCCAACCGGTTCTAGGTTTTTCGGACGAGGACAAGATCAGAACTATCCAACCCCATGACAATGCCTTGGTGGTTACGCTTAGAATAGGTGGATATGATGTGAAGAGGGTGCTGGTAGATTAAGGGAGTGCTGTGGAGGTTATGTACCCTGACCTGTTTAAGGGTCTGGGGCTGAACCCCGAGGATTTAACCGCCTATGATTCCCCTCTAGTGAGCTTCGAGGGAAGGATCGTCATGCCAAAAGGTCAGATTAGGCTACCTGTACAGACCGGTCCTGAGGTGGTGGAGGTGGATTTCATTGTGGTGGACGTTTATTCACCTTATACGGCTATTGTAGCCAGACCCTGGCTTTACACTCTAGGGGCCGTTTCCTCTACTCTACACCAGAGGCTGAAGTATCCGTCCGAGGGTCAGGTTAGGGAGATCCTCGGAAGCCAGTCCATGGCTAAACAATGCTTGGTGGCTGTCATATCTCATCAACCCGAGGTTGAATCGTCAATTGCTGCTGAGGGAAGTTCATAGCAATTAAAAACTCTAGAGTCGCCTACCGATGGGCAGTCTGAGGAAGCGAAATGCAAAGACTTGGAGAAAATTACTATAGGGGATGATCCGGAGAAATTCTTTCAGGTTGGGTCCCAGCTACCTCCTCATGAGAGGGAAGAGTTGATAAAGTTTCTTAAAGAAAATGTTGATGTGTTCGCTTGGAGTGCTTACGAGGCACAGGGAGTGGATCCGACCTTTATCTGTCATCATTTAAACGTTAATCCATCCATCACTCCCAAAAGACAACCTCCTCGGCGCCCATCCAAGGAGCCCGCAGATGTTATTAGGGAAGAGGTGATGAAGCTCAAGCAAGCATGGGTTATTAAGGAAGTGTTTTATCCTGAATGGTTGGCCAACACCGTGGTGGTAAAGAAAAAGAATGGCAAGTGGCGAGTATGCGTGGACTTTACAGATTTGAACAAGGCCTGCCCGAAAGATCCTTTCCCCATGCCTCGGATAGATCAGTTGGTGGATGCGACAGTGGGTCATCCTCAAATGAGCTTCTTAGACGCCTTTCAAGGATACCACCAAACACCTTTAGCCCTGGAGGACCATGAAAAGACCGCTTTTGTCACCCCCATTGGAAACTACCATTTCAAGGTGATGCCATTTGGTCTGAAAAATGCAGGGTCAACCTATCAAAGGATGATGACGAGAATGTTTGAGTTCCAATTAGGGAAAAACATCGAGGTATATATAGATGACATGGTAGTGAAGATCAAGGTGGTATCTGAGCACATTGCAGACCTCGGAATCGTTTTCGAGATTTTGAGGAAACACAAGTTGTGCCTAAACGCTTCCAAGTGCTCGTTTGGTGTGGGATCGAGCAAGTTCTTGGGATATATGGTAACTTACAGGGGAATCGAGGTCAATCCCAATCAAATAAAGGCGATTAACACTCTACAATCTCCTCGGAATCCCAAAGAAGTCCAGAAGCTTACCGGTATGACTGCTGCCTTGAATTAGTTCATCTCTCAGTCAACAGATAGATGTCGACCCTTCTTCCTCTTGATGAATAAATGGAAGGGATTTGAATGGACCGAGGAATGCACTCGGGCATTCCAACAGCTTAAGGAGTATCTTTCTCGGCCTCCCATCATGTCCAGTCCTCAGGGGGATGAGGTTCTGTTTGCCTACGTCGCTGTGGCCCCTCATGCTGTAAGTCTGGTGTTGATCCGGGTTGACGGTGGCATGCAACGGCACGTTTACTATGTTAGCAAGTCATTACATAAGGCCGAGGTGCGCTACTTACCACTAGAGAAAGCCATCTTGGCTGTGGTACATGGTACGCGAAAGCTTCCCCACTACTTTCAAGCACACACTGTTATCGTCTTGACTCAGCTCCCGCTCAAGGCTGTACTTCGGAGTGCTGACTACACGGGCAGGATTGCTAAATGGGGCACAATTCTAGGGGCTTTTGACATCAAATACATGCCTCACACTTCTGTCAAAGGCCAGATCCTCGCAGACCTGGTAGCCGAATTCGCTGAAACCCCATTAGAGAATGTGTCAGCATCACAACACATGGATGAAAAATCGGTTGGCATCATCTCCTTGCAAGAGCCTCTATGCTGGAAAGTGTATGTCGATGATGCAGCAAATCAAAGTGGCTCCGGAGTGGGGCTAGTCCTAGTATCTCCTGAACAACTCACAATTGAGAAATCGTTGAGATTGGGCTTTTCGGCCACGAATAACGAAGCCGAGAATGAAGCCCTGCTAGAGGGAATGTCCATGGTTCAGAAAATAGGGGGAAAGGAAGTAAAGATGTTCTTAGACTCAAGATTGGTTGTTGGTCAAGTGAAAGGCGAATTAGAAGCAAGGGATGAGAGAATGCAGAAGTATTTAAGTCAAGTTAAACATCTGCGGTCAAAATTCGAATCATTCAGCCTACTGCACATCCCGAGGAGCGGTAACACACATGCTGACTCCCTTGCTACACATGCTGACTCCCTTGCTACACTTGCAACCTCCTCGGCGCAGAGCTTGCCTCGAGTTATCCTTGTAGAAGACTTGTACAAACCCGCGGGGGTAGAAGGAACGATGATCTATGTCCATCAAGTCAGGATGGGGCCCAGCTGGATGGATCCCATTGTACTATTCCTGGAGAAGGACATCTTGCCAGAGTGTAAATCAGAAGCTAAAAAGATACGAAAAAAGGCGTCTCGCTTCTGGTTGTCCAAAGATCAAAAATTGTACAAGCGCTCTTTTTCTAGACCGTATCTATTGTGTATTCACCCTGAAGCCTCAGAATTAGTCCTTGAGGAGTTACACGAGGGGATTTGTGGAAGCCACACTGGAGGCAGGTCTTTATCTCACAGAGCCATCACGCAAGGCTACTAGTGGCCAAACATGCAAAGAGAAGCACATGAATACATAAAGAAGTGTGACCAATGCCAAAGATTCGCGCCAAACATACACCAACCAGAAGGGATCCTCAATCCGCTGACCAACCCTTGGCCATTTGCTCAATGAGGCTTGGATATTGTCGAGCCTTTTCCCAAAGCAACAGGGAATAAGAGATATCTGCTGGTCGGCACCGACTATTTTACTAAATGGGTTGAAGCTGAGCCTCTATCGAACATCAGAAATGTGGACGTTAAGAAGTTTGTCTGGAAGAGCATCGTCACTCGGTTCAGGGTCCCTCACACTCTTATCTCGGACAATGGTCTTCAATTTGACAATAAAGCCTTCAGGAGATACTGTTGTGAATTGGGAATTACGAATAGATATTCCACCCCAGCTTATCCCCAGGGGAATGGGCAGGTTGAGGCTGTTAACAAAGTCATAATAAACGGACTAAAAAAGAGGTTAGATGATGTAAAAGGAAGATGGGTGGAAGAGCTGCCACATGTCCTGTGGACGTATCGAACCACACCTCACAGGTCAACAGGGGAGACCCCCTTTTCAATGACTTATGGTGCTGAAGCTGTCATTCCTTTAGAAACAGGCTTTCCAACACTAAAGAGCAGCTTATTCAGTCCGAGCAGCAATGATAAGCTGCTGGAAAGAAGTTTAGATCTCATTGAAGAAAGAAGAGAAAGTGCAATGGTCCAATTGGCGTACTACCAACACCAGTTAAAGTGAGGTTATGATGCCAGGGTAAAGCTCAGGCCACTAGCGCCTGGTGGCTTGGTATTGAGGAAAGTTCTGGGCACTGCAAAAAATTCAGTATGGGGAAAACTAGGACCCAATTGGGAAGGACCATATCGCATCACCTCGGAGGCAGGTATAGGAGCATATTTTCTAGAAGACTTAGATGAGCATGTAATACCGCGCCCTTGGAATGTAAACAATCTGAAAATGTATTATTATTAATAAGAGCTTCCTTTACTATTAAGTTCTAGTGTTGTGTAAGGATATGGTGATTACTGTTAATCAATTTTTCTATAAAGTGTTTAAACTGAACCTTAGTCATGCCTGATGTCCTCGGACCAGATGCTTTGGAGAAATTAATACACTAGTGTCTTTTATAAGGTGTTTAAACTGAATCTTAGTCATGCCTGATGTCCTCGGACTAGATGCTTTGGGGAAATTAATACACTGGTGTCTTTTATAAGGTGTTTAAACTGAACCTTAGTCATGCATGATGTCCTTGGACCAGATGCTTTGGGGAAATTAATACACTGGTACCTTCTATAAAATGTTAAACCAATCCTAAGTCATATCAGGTCTCTCGGACCATTTACTTAGGTGAAATTAAGTGTTAAACAGACCCTAAGTTGTGGTAAGTCTTTGTTTTCTTATCTAGAAGGAAGAACAGACAAAGGCATTCTCACCTCTTTACTTGGTTGTTACTAAATATTTATCCATCTTTACTATTGCTAGCCTTCAGTGCAGAAGGGTCATCTTTCGAAACAAAAGCATGATGAGCTCATCCGTTACTGGTATTCTATCAAATTATCGAACTTACTAATGGTGAATCATCGTTAACCTCTAATAAAGACAAACAGTGCTACGCAATACTGTCTGTAACATTAATAAGTTAGAATGCAAATAAAGTAGAGATACACGAGGTACGAAAGGAAAGACTATTCTTTAAATTGAGAATAAATACACCGTAAGTGTTGACAAAAGCTACATGAAAGAAAACTGAAATAAAAAGAAAGATCCTACGACTACTTTTTTAAGGGCTGAGAACCCTTCTCGGAACCAGTAGCCTTAATCTTGGCATCCCTAGCATCAGATTTTGACTCAACTGCTTTGGCCTGGGAGACCACATCCTTTATGGTAAGGGAATCCTCAGCGGAGGTACCTTTGGCCGAGGGTAGAACCTCATTACCCTTCCCCACAACTCCTGAGGGAATCTCAGCAGCTATAGTGAGGGCACGAATGTCATGGACCTGCTCGCGAAGAGGAAAGGCTAAGGCCATGGTCGAAGGAGGGTTAGTTGGGATCTCTCTAATGGGTTCGGGGAAGAACACATTTCCAGGTTTCCTCATCTCGGAATCAGCAGGGACTCCAGCACGATTGAGCGCCTCTACCCAAGATTCAGTGCAGTAATCTCTGCATACCTCGGCTACCTCCTCGGCCAGCCTTTCCTTCGTTTCCCTCATCCCACGTTCATAGGCCGCTTCTTCCGAGGCTTTTGCAGTTTCCTTGGCCATTATGGCTGCCTCTCCAGCTTTCTGCAATTCAGCTTTCAGACTCAGAACTATCGTTTTTTTGGTAGCCAGATTCAGCTCTGTCGTATAAAGAAGCTTGCGCTGATCCTCGGCTTGGGTTTCAACATTCTTTAGCCCTGCTTTGGCACTTAGGCATTCGCGCTCTGAAACCTTCAGCTTCTCGGCCTGTTGTGCTTTCTCTTCTTTCAGGGTCCCAAGAGCTTTCTCAACTTCGCGCCGAAAGTGGGACTCAGCTTCATATTTGTTATGGGCACCTCGAACCCATTCTTCGACCACGTAGACTTATTGAGTGGCCTGCGTAACAATGGTACATGGGTCACGCATGAAACAATAAAGTGTATTGATACTGAGAAAAGAAGAGGTTAGCTTACCAAGGCAAGATCCCTCTTTAATGACATAAAGAGATCCGGCTGCCTGGTGCGTCTCAGAATCTCCATATCTAGTGGGAGAAGGAGAGGCTGCTCCAAAGCTTGGGCAAGATAGGTTGCATGCCCTCTCTGAGGATCCCTAATAGTGGCATCCCAGGGAATTGAGGCTCCATCCAGTTCTATCCGTGGGGCCCAAGGGCGTTGTTGACTGCGCACTTCGGCATCCTCCCGACTATCAACAGATTTGGACCTGTTATCCCTCGGGTCTTTAGTTTTCTCGTGTTTGGTGCCCTTTGGAGGGATCACCTCATCTTCTTCTACTTCTTGTATGGTCATTTTCTTCTTTAAGTCCGGCATGGCATGTAGTCCAGGATCAGTAAGAGGACAGGGAGAAAGTGGAAGACTAGCTGGAGTTTGAGTCTTGGGAACATCTTTCGAGGTTCCCCCTTTGTTTCTATTGGCTACTAAACTTTTTAAAGACGGCCTTCCTTTTGAGCTCATTTCTCCCTTTTCCTCGGAACTGATATCAACACTGGCGACAATTATTTCGGGGTGGAAAGCTATGGAGAGTTGGTCGGACTCGGTCTCAGAGTCCGAAAGCTGTACGGGTCTTTCGGGTACTCCTTCTTCCCTTTCGAAACGAAATTGGTCTATCTCCTCTTCTAATGATAACCGAGAAGAAGCAATTTCTTCTTCTGCCGCAGCTTCGGCCTCAAAAGGGACTTGTTGCAGTGGTATTACGAGCTGAGGAGAGACTAAAGGGGTTGGTAATCTGATTGGGGGAAGATCATCTCGGGCCAGAAATTTTGGTTTTGACACGTCGATACGGTTAATCCGAGGGTCACCAGCTCTGATGGCGTGGCCGATTTCCTGAAAGATTTTCGAAATGGGATTGAAATCTAGGATCAGATGAACAGCTCGTAGTTGTCGGTCCTCGCTCACACAAATTTCTGACCGAAGAAGATAGTTGAGGGCCACCACGTTGGTAAGACTAAGCCGAGGAGCAACAAGCCTCCTATCTGCAGAAATAACCAAGAAACCAGATACAGTCAGATGATTAAGGTCCATTATCAAAGGAAATTAAAATGGGGAACGTGGGTGGGGTTTAAAATCTAATTCCTATGCTAAGGCATCTAACTCTAAGATATCCCACCTGTCTCTCTCTCCCGGGTTGGGCAGTAGCGACCATAGTGCCATGCCCCTAAAGCAATGAGGTAGTCATCTTTCATCCCTTTATTGGACTTGGGGAGGCACAAGATAAGCCTGACAATGGACGACCTAGATTTGAGGTAAAATCCTCCGTCGGTTTGTGAGTGACACTCGTACAGGTGAATCACGTCATGCCACGTGAGGCCCAAGTGAAGATGCTGGTCAAGAGCATCGATGCAACCTAGGATCCTAAACATATTAGGTGCACACTGATGGGGGCATAGCCTATAGTTAATAAGATATTCTCGGGTTATCCTACCCATAGGGAGGGTCATTCCCCCTTCTATGAAGGCTATTATAGGAATGATAACTTCTCCTGCCTCTCTAGGTATAATGATTTCTTCTGTGGAGCAATATCGTAGACCAACATCTTGGGGTATACGGTATTTCTGTTTAAAAGCTTCTATTTTTGTGGGGGAATCTACAAGGCTCTTAAATCTACCCATTTGAACAACCTAAGGGGGGATAGCTGGGATCCGTAAGTAAGGGAATAAGAGTTAACAGGCCGAGGAGAGTGGCCGAGAAGAAAGGGGAAATATAAAGAGAAAAACTTACGGAATCACGTATGCTAATCTCTAGAGTTTCTAGAAAAACTGTCGAAGATCTCTTACAGGAAATCACAATGGAGACTCGAGAGCTTATAGGGTGTTAGGAGAAGAAACATTGGAACTTTCTGGAGCTCTTGAAGATTTTGTTTTTGAAGGAAAAGAAAAGGGTTTCCCTCATGGGCTTTGTATTAAGGGAGAGAAAGAGGGGAAGTTATCCCGCTCAAAATTCTAGGGGAAAATGTCAACCGTTAGATCTGCGGGTTGCCGTTAGATGCAAGGGACAAGACGCCTCCTGGAATAATTAATAATGCTTTGTGGACTACGAAGCGTCAGAAGTAATTATGAAGCATAATTAAATCGTATTCCCACACGTGTGAGTCAAATATCGATTGTCCTTATCTCTTGAAAATTCAAAACCCCATTTTTTCTCCTTGGATGGGAGGGAAAAACTGAAGTTTTGATGGGCTATTGTGGGGACAAAGGCCCGAAATTATATATGTATTGGGCTGTGGGCTTGGTCTGAGGACTTACGATCCGAGCAGAGCTACATTTATTAAACGTTCTATTTTAAAAGATTCATAAGTAGGAAACGAAAGGAGGTTAATCTGAGGAGGATCTCGTCCTCGGATGAGAAGAGTATAATTCAAGTGTGTATCCTAGCGAGTGGAGTGACCTTCCTGGAAGCTCCGATGATAGAGATGGCCCTCGTGAACTTACTGGAAAGGAAGGGATCTGAAAATATCTGTAGAAAAGCTACTACCACCGCATTAAATGTCCTGCAACTACTTTTCTGGTTGCATTTATGTAGAGAAGACTTCTGAACAGTGTTACCTAAGCCATTACAGATCACAGGGAAGCCAAAGAAGATGTCTGATGGGACAAGTACTCAAGTAATGTCCCAGATGAGTGACAAGTGGATGGTGAGGATGACTAAAAGGGGACTATATAATGTGAAAGACCCTCCATGGAGTGGAGGGTCTGCTTCTCAGTCGGTAAACTTAATTTATATTACACCAAGCCACCTCGGATTAAGTCGAGAGCATGTTTATCACAAGTTGTCCCGACATGTTTTTCTTTTCTTCTAAACGATGAATCTGTCTCTAAGGCCGTATTAAACGTTATCCATGCCATTAGAGCCTAATTCTTTAACCCACTCTCTACAAATTTATTGTATAGGGCTTATTGGGCCAAGATCATATACTTTGGGCTTGGACTACGAACCGTGACCCTACAGTAACAACTTACCACATAAGATTTATTGTAAAATTATTATGACTAACATTACTCTTATATTTATTGAACTTAAATTCTTTTGATTCTCAAGTAAATGTGTTCAACATTTTTATTAGGGCGGTCAAAATAGGTTATTTTAGTATATAATATATTTTTAAAATATATACACACACACTTTTTTTCAAGTCAAGGTGGTCACAAAACATATTAGTTTAAAATTATTATTTATATAAATTATTATTTTGCATGTATAAATTTTTTTTTTTTTTTTGACAAATGAAGGCAGTACCACCCTCACATACAAGTAGAGCCACCAGTACCTTAACCCAATCCAAACCACAATGACTGAATCTGAGACTTCGAATCTCGGTCTTCAATGACACCTCATTATCTTCCAAATCCATGGTTTTTAGACCCGGACCATTCATTGAACCATAAAAAAATAATAGAAAAATTCAAGATTTTTGAGGTCAAACCGAAGTTCAACCAAAGTTGAACCATGAAGACGTAATAATTATTTTAATAATTAATAATATAAAATTAATTAATTAAATGTACAAAATTTAGCAATATTGATTAAAATAATATAATGTTTAAAAAGATTTAATATATATATATCTTGATTAAATAATAAAAAGTAAAGACTAAGTAGAATATCTCTTATTAATTTTTAACAAATTTGTACAAGACTAGTGTGGGTTGCGCGTGCAAGGCACGTGCTGGCCCTTTAGTGAGAAAATTAATATAGATTTTTTTTGTTGAAGAAGTATGAAGTCATGTACTTAAATTTAAAATAGCTATTTGAATATCTATGTACTATGACAATTTCTTAGAACTTATTTACTAAATGTAATATCTACTCACCAAAAATGCTACAAAGAATAATAATGAAAGTCATCATCTTTCTATAATATTTAAATTTTCGCAATGAATGATAATATATGCTACAATTTTTTTGAAGATCTTCATTAAATTAAATACTTGCAATCATCTACAATGAAGATTTTGTTATTCATATTTCATTCTTTATTATCTTATTTTATGAGTCTAACTACAATGTTTAGCTTACTTATTTTTAATGAATACCCTTTTAAGCAAGAAAATAAATTAAAAAAAGAACAAAATAATGAAAGACATATGTCATCAAAGTTTCTATTAGATAAAATTATAAGTCTAGAAGATTTAAACCTAATAAATTAGTGTTCTCTAGGTAACAAATAGAACACCATACATCATCATTCTAACTTTCCAAGCATGACTACAGTCTACCACATAAAATTCAAAATACACAAAGAAATTTTTTGGGACATTAAAATTTAGTAGGAGTATATTAGACATTGCACAATGGAATATTTTAGGAATTATAAGATTTTGTTAGGGTTTAACTAAGAGAGAACAATAAGGGTATATGCTCATTTACAAAATATAAATGATGAAATTATTCAACTTTAGTTTAGGGGGGAATGCAACTCCCCTGAACATAAAGAAGGAAAGCGTTACTTCGTCAATTTGTGTGTGTGTTGTGTGTGTAAAACAATATGTGTGTGTGTGTGTTTTATTTTTATTTAAAAAAAAAAAAAAAAAAAAACTTGAAACAATGTGTTTAAAAAAAATCAACCTAAAAAAATTATGTATTAAACAATGAATTTTAGTTCAACAAATTGAATAAACCAAAAAAGAAGTCTAGAAACACAACACACGATATTTTTACAATACCTTTATTTCTAGCTATGGTGGGTCCTAGTCTGATATTTTATTATTTATTTTAGAGTAATGTTATGTCCACAATATTTTCATAATAAATCTTAGGTGGTAAATTGCTACTGGTTTTAAATTGGGCTAACCACTTTTAACCGTGCATTTAAAAATAAAATAAAAAGCCAATTGAAGAAAATTGTGCCTAAAACAATGAATTTTGGCTTACTAAATTTGACTAAACAAAAAAAGAAGCCTAGGAACATAACAAAATGTCACACAAAAAAGAAGTTTAGGAATATAACAAAACGTCACAACATTTTCGTAATATTTTTTATTTCCAGCTGTGATAGGTCCCAGTTTGATATTTTATTATTTAATTTTTATGTTCACAGCATTTTCACAACAAATTTTAGGTAAAAAATTATTACTAGTTTTAAAATTATGCATTAAAAAAAAAACAAACAAAAAGACAATATAAGAAAATCGTGCGTGAAACGTACAGTGAATTTTGGCTCACCCAATTTGACTATATATACTAAAAAAGAAATCTAAGAATACAACAAAATATTAAAACATTTTCACAATACTTTTATTTTTAGGATCCGAATAGATATATTTTTATTTTATTTGAGAGAAATGCTACATCCATAATATTTTTAGAACAAATTATAAATGATAAGTTGTTATTGGTTTTAAATTGAACCCACTACTAATATCACTTTTTTATCCTTCAAAAATACCTTGCCACATAAAATATGTTACAAAATTATTGTGAAAATGTTGTAAATGTTGTAAACATAGCATTTCTTTTTATTTTATTTTATTTTATTTTGATCTATAAGGAACTGAGATCTCGCGATTGTGAAAATATTGTAAAAATTTGTTGCGTCAGTGTAATTGTGTATGCACATATAATATTTAAAAGCACAAGCAAAACCAACGTATTGTAAAAAAAAAAAAAAAAGGGCCAATGAACAATGCAAATTGTCAATAATTGTGAAAATATTGTAAGAATTTGTTAAGTCGGTGTAACTATACATACACATATAAATATTTTAAAAAAAAAGACAAAAACAGCACAACCAAAACCGGCATATTGCGGTTTGTGAAAAAAAAAAAAAAAAAAAAAAAGCCTAATGAACAATGTTGTGAAAGTGTTGCGAAAAATGTTGTGGATGTAAAACTTCTTTTTTCATAGAGGACGTTTGGATACGCGTTGCGTTTCTTGCGTCCCGTTTCCTGAGTTTTCACCTTTTTTTTTTTTTTTTTTTCAGCGCTCATTTCAGGGGACAGCGGCTACTGTTCATGCACTGTGCATGAACAGTAGCCGCAACTTTTGACTTTTCCCATGGTGAACAGTGCATCGTGTACTGTTCATGGACCCACAAATTCCACTTTTCAGCAACTTTTTCATTAAAAATAGGTCCCACGGCACTATTCACACATTTAAAAATTATTTTGCTACAGTGTTTTCAGTTTTCAGTTTTCAGTTTCAGCAAAATAAGTTCTATCCAAACGGACCCATAATACCTTTAGTTTTAGTTGTAGATGATTCTAGTATGATATTTTATTTTAACCTATAAGGAATTAACATATCAACAATTGTAAAAATATTGTGACAATTTATTGTGTTAACAAACAGCTTTATATATAAAAAAAATAAATAAATAAAATAAAATAAAAGAGTGGGGAGGATGATATTACTCCGAAAAAAAAAAAAGTAGAGAAAAAAAAATAGAAAAGAAAAGAAAGCAACGAAGAAAAAAAAAAAAAAGAAGGAGAACAAAGCAGCAACAGTGCAGAGGTTGACGAAACCAAAGCACTGTTGCTTTGGCATTGACACTTTTTATATATACTAGTAAGGGTTGCACGTGCTGCCCCTTGAGTGAAAAAATTTAGATAATTTTTTTTTTTTTAAAGTAGTATCAAATCATGTATTTAAATTTAGAATAGTTATTTAGCATCTAGCTATCTATTTAGTATAATAATTTCTTAGAACCTATTTACTAAAGATAGTATCTACTCACAATTTTTTTTTACTAAGAATGATAACAAATATCATTATCTTCCAACAATAAACAACTAAGTTTTGATAAAATATTGTCACAATATTTAAATTTTCACAATAAATGATGACATGTGCTACAATTGAAATTTTTCATCAAATTAAATACCTACAACCATTTGTAATGAATATTTTGTTATTCATACTTCCTTCTTTATCATTTTATTTTATGAGCCTAACTACAATGCTTAGCTTACTTAATTTTTAGTGAACACCTTTTTAACAACGAAAAGAAAAAAAAATCATAACAAAAGACATATATCATTGAAGTTTCTATTAGATAAAATTATAAATCTAGAAGATTTAAACCTCTAATAAATTTGCGTCTCTAGGTAACAAATAGAATACCATAGATCACCATTTTTACTTTTTAAGTATGACTAACACATATAGCACAAAATACACAAAGAAAATTTGTGGGACATTAAAATTTAGTGAGGCATTTTAGATATTGCACAATGAAATATTCTAGGAATCATAAGATTTAGTTAGGATTTAACTAAGAGAGTTACAGCATGGACTATAGCACGGACTATATGCTTGTGTACAAGATATAAAGGAGTAAATTATTCAACTTTAAAGTTTAGTGGGTTCCAGCAAGCTCAATTGGTAAAGTCTCTGATGGTTGAATAAGAGATCTGGGGTTCAATCCCCGCCTACACCAAAAATTTATTGGTGTCTTGGTCTGATGATAAAGAGCTATCATCAGGAGCGGACGTCATAGGTTGAAACTCTCACTCAAAAAAAAGTTGGGGAGATTAAACTACCCCAAACATAAAGGGGGAAAGTACTTTATTCTATAAAAAAATTTTGTTGGTAAAACTATATGTTTTTTACTTTAAACAATGTGTTAAAAAAAAAAACCCCAAGAAAACTGTCTATAAAACTATGAATTTTGGCTCAACAAATTGGCTAAACCAAAAAAAAAAAAAAAGTCAAGAACACAATAAATGTCACGATATTTTCCTTTATTTTAGCTATGGTGGGCCCTGGTGTGATATTTTATAATTTTATATTAAAGTAATGTTATAACCATAACATTTTTACCAGAAATCCTAGATGGTAAATTGTTATTGATTTTTAATTGGGACAACCACTTTAAACTATGCATTAAAAAAAAAAACAAAAGAAGAAAATTGTGCGTAAAACAGTGAATTTTTGCTCACCAAATGTGACTAAACCAAAAAAGAAGTTTAGGAACACAACAAAATGTCACAATATTTTCACGCCTTTGTTTTCAGTCGTGGTAAATTTCGGTTTGATATATTAGTATTTATTTTTTAGAAATGTTATCTCCATAATATTTTCATAACAAATTCTAGATGGCAAGTTGTTACTGATTTTAAAATGGACCCATGACTGATATCACTTTTTTATCCATCAATAGTAGTTTACCACCTAAGATTTATTGTGAAATTAATGTGAAAATGTTGTAAACTTAGCAATTTTTTATTTGATCTATAAGAAATAGAGATCTCAACAATTGTGAAAATATTGTGATAACAACAAGTGTTACAACATTTTCACAAAACATTTATTTTCAGTTGTGGTTGATCATAGTCTCATATTTTATTATTTTATTTCGGCCTATAAAAATTGACACTTCAATAATTATGCATTGTGAAATTTGTTGTGTTAATATAATAATTAATATATATGCCAGCTCATATAAATATTAAAAAAAAAAAACACACAAACTGATGACTAAAAAAAACAAAACAGAAAAGAAAAAAGAAAGGCTAATGAAGTGATGAATAGTACAAATTGAAAAAATCAAAAAGTACTGTAGCTACTATAGTAGCTTTTACACATTCGCACAATAAGTGTTACAACATTTCTACAAAACATTTATTTTCAGTTGTGATTGGTCAAAGTCTCATATTTTATTATTTTATTTCTACTTATAAGAAATTGACACCTCAATAATTGTGAAAATATTGTGAAATTTGTTGTGTTAATATAATAATACCTTTATTTTTAGTTGTGGTTAGTTTCAGTATGATATTTTATTTTGACTTATAAGGAATTAATATCTTAACAATTGTGAGAATATTGTGACAATTTATTGTGTTAACTAACAGTTTTATATAAATATTGTACGGACTGGGTCTGAGCACTTCTACTGTTGGAAAAGTGGATTCAGGCCCAACTAGCCCTAAACAATAAATTTGTAGAGGATGGATTTAAGAGCTAGGCCTTAGTGAGGATAGCAACGAATAAACATGGTTATGGGTAAACTAAATAGCAAGAAAACGGGCCTTAAGTGTTAGAATCTGTCCTGGACGTTGGTCCGAGGAGCTTTCTTGTTCTTATTATTTCCTCAGTGCTTGGATACAGAGGTCACAAAGATGATACAGGTTGCTACAGTGTTTTCTACTTCCAATCTCCGATCCTTTTTTTGGAGGACCTCTTTACATTTTATACCCTCTTTAGGTTGATCTTGGCCCTCCATTTGTTGATCGTGCAAGTCACTACTTGAGTGCTTATCCCATCAGCCGCCGTCCCAAACCTTCTGTGAGTTGCAGCAACCAAAGTAACACTATTCGGGGATCATTTCCTCATTAATGCGGCCAGAACGTTAGTTGTGGGCATTTAATGTGGAGGTGACAGCTTTTCTTGGAATTGCTCCTCCTCTAAGCTCCCATGGCTGACCCACGGTACTTGTCCTTTTTCTTGGAACGTTCTACGAGACTGCCCTTGATGGCTTGTTGCTCTTCCCTTCTATGATCTCGGTTTGCCGAGAACATGGTTGTCCTCGGCTATGCTTCTTGGTAGTTAGGATTTCCTTCATTCGTCCTCGAACGTCTCTTCCTCCTCGGCGTGGGCCTTGGGCCTAGTATAAAGTGGGCCAGGGTAGCCAGATTCATTGACCCCACAAATATATAAATATATATATATATATAAAGTTGACTGGGTGATATTACTGGAAAAAAAAAGAAAAAAAAAAAGGCCAATGAACGTTGCAAATTGAACCGACCAAAAAAAAAAATGTAGCTACTACTATAGCTTTACGCATTCACACTTTTGTTATGAAAGTGTTATGAAAAATGTTGTGGATTTAGCACTTATTTTTTCATAATACCTTTATTTTAGTTGTACTTGGTTCTAGTATGATATTTTATTTTGACTTATAAGAAAAAATTAACACCTCAACAATTGTGAAAATATTGTGATAATTTATTGTGCTAACTAACAGCTCTTTAAAAAAAAAAAAAGGAAAAAAAAGAAAAAAAGAAAGAAAGATAGAAAGAGTGGACCAGACGCTATTACCCGAAAATATTGTGACAATTTATTGTGCTAACTAACAGCTCTTAAAAATAAAATAAAAAAAGGAAAAAAAAAAAAAGAAAAAGAAAAAGAAATAAAGAGTAGACCAGACGCTATTACCCAAGGAAAAAAAAGAAAGAAAGAGGTAGCAAAACAGTGCAAACTCAATAAACCAAAATTTTTACCATTCCTTTAGCGCATTCGCACTTTTTATATATAGAGACTAGTAAGGGTTGCACGTGCTGCCCTTGAGTGAGAAAATTTATGATAGAATCTTTTTTTAAAGTAGTATCAAATCATGTATTTAAATTTAAAATAATTATTTAACATATGACTATCCATTTAGTATGATAATTTCTTAGGAGATGGTATTTGGTATCAAATGATACCAGTGATATCAAAATCTAATAAGTATGAGACATATCAGCAAAAAATAACTAACCTACTAACAATTGAAAGACATGTATTAGTGGGTAGTTATTTTTGCACACATGTCTCTCGTATATTGAATTTTGATATGGACGACGGGGTATCATTTGATACAAAGTACTTTTTCATTTCTTAGAACCTATTTACTAAAGACAGTATCTACTCACAAAGAAAATTCTACAAGAATGATAACAAATGTCATCATCTTTCAACAATTAACAACTAAGTTTTGATAAAGCATTATCACAATATTTAAATTTTCAAAATAAATGATGACATATGCTACAATTGAAACTCTTCATCAAATTAAATATTTACAACCGTTTGCAATGAATATTTTGTTATTCATACTTCCTTCTTTGTCATTTTATTTTATGAGTCTAACTACGATGCTTAGCTTACTTAATTTTTAATGAACACATTTTTAAGAAAGAAAACAAATAAAAAAAAATAACAAAATAACAAAAGACATATGTTATTAAAGTATTTATTAGATAAAATTATAAATCTATAAGATTTAAACCACTAATAAATTAGTGTTCTCAAAATACCATATATCATCATTTTTACTTTCTAAGTATGATTAACACATAAAACTCAAAATACATGAAGAAAATTTTTGGGACATTAAAATTTAATGAGGCATTTTAGTTATTGCACAATGAAATATTCTAAGAATCATAAGATTTTGTTAGAGTTTAACTAAGAGAATAATAGTAGGAACTGTACACTTGTCTACAAAATATAAAGGAAGAAATTATTTAACTTTAAAATTGGAGGGGACGAAACAACCCCAAACATAAAGGGGGAAAATACTTTTTTTCATAATTCTTTTTTGTAGGTAAAAATATGTGTTTTTTACTTTAAAAAATGTGTTAAAAAAAAAAAAAAAAAAGTCAGCCCAAGAAAACTGTCTATAAAACTATGAATTTTGGCTCAACAAATTGGCTAAAAAAAAAAGTCAGAATACAATAAATGTCATGATATTTTCTCAATACCTTTATTTTAGCTATAGTGGGCCTTGGTATGATATTTTATAATTTTATTTTAGAGTAATGCTACATCCACAACATTTTCACAACAAATCATAGGTAGTAAATTGTTATTGGTTTAAATTGGAGCAACTACTTTAAACCATGCACTAAAAAAACAATAAACAAAAAATCAACAAAAGAAAATTGTGCATGAAGCAATGAATGTTTGCTCACCAAATTTGACTAAACCAAAAAAGAAGTCTATGGACACAACAAATTGTCACAATATTTTCACAATACCTTTATTTTCAACCACTATAAGTTTCAGTTTGATATATTATTATTTATTTTATAGAAATGCTATCTCTATAATATTTTCATAACAAATTCTAGTTGGCAAGTTGTTATTGATTTTAAAATAGACCCACGACTGATATCACTTTTTTATCCATCAATAGTAGCTTACCTATGATTTGTTGTGAAATTAATGTGAAAATGTTGTGGACTTAGCATTTTTTTTATTTGATTTATAAGAAACTGAGATCTCAAAAATTGTGAAAATATTGTAATAACAACAAGTGTTACAACATTTTCACAAAACATTTATTTTATTTGTGGTTGGTTACAATTTCATATTTTATTATTTTATTTCGATCTATAAGAAATTGACATCTCAATAATTGTGAAAATATTGTGAAAATTGTTATGTTAGTATAACAAATATATATATATATATATATATATGCAAGCTCATATAAATAAATATGTATATATATATTTTTAAAAAGCACAAACCGATGACTAAAAATAAAATAAAATAAGCGATGAACAATACATATTGAACAAACCAAAAGTATTGTAACTTTTACACATACACCCAACAAGTGTCACAACATTTTCACAAAACATTTATTTTCAGTTGTGGTTTGGTCACCATTTCATATTTTATTATTTTATTTCGACCTATAAAAAATTGACACCTCAATAATTGTGAAAATATTGTGAAATTTTTTGTGTCAGTATAACAATATATATGTTAGTTCATGTAAATATTTAAAAGGGAAAAAAAAGGTACAAACGGACAAATTGAAAAAAAAAAAAAAAAAACGTTGTAGCCACTGTAGCTACAGTGCCACTTGAACAAACCAAAGTGGCACTATTTGTCCATTGGCGCTTTTTATATATAGACAACAAAATTAATGTGAAAATATTATGAACTTAGCATTTTTATTTATTTGATCTATAAGAAACTAAGATTCTCAACAATTGTGAAAATATTGTGATAACAATAACTATTACAACATTTTCACAAAATATTTATTTTCAGTTGTGGTTGGTCACAGTCTCATATTTTATTATTTTATTTCGAATTATAAGAAATTGACACATTAATAATTGTGAAAATATTGTAAAATTTGTTGTGTTAGTATAACAAAATATATGCTAGCTCATATAAATATATATAATTTTTTTTTTAAAAAGAGCACAAACAGATGACCGAAAGAAAGAAAAATAAAAGCCAATGAAGTGATGAACAATACATATTGAACAAACCAAAAAGTACTATAGTTTTTACACATTCACACAACAAATGTTACAACATTTTCACAAAACATTTATTTTCAATTGTGGTTGGTTACAGTCTCATATTTTATTATTTTATTTTGACCTATAAAAAATTGACACCAAAAAATTTGTAAAAATATAGTGAAATTTGTTGTGTTATAATAACAATATATATGGCAGCACATATAAATATTTTTTTTAAAAAGAGCACTAACCAATGACTAAAAAAAAAAAAAGCTAATGAAGTGATGAACAATACATATTGAACAAACCAAAAAATACTATAGCTTTTACACATTCACACAACAAGTGTTACAACATTTTCACAAAACATTTATTTTCAGTTGTGATTGGTCACAATCTCATATTTTTATTTCAGCCTATAAAAAATTGACACCTCAATAATTGTAAAATTTGTTGTGTCAATATAACTGTCAACTCATATAAATATTTAAAAGAAAAAAGAAAAAAAGCACAAAACAATGACTGGCTGGGGAAAAAAAAAACATTGTAGCTACTGTAGCTACAGTGCCAATTGAACAAACCAAATTGGCACTCTAACTATTGTAACTATGCACATTTGTGCTTTTTATCACAAAACAATTATTTTCAGTTGTGGTTTGTCACAGCCTCATATTTTACATATTTTATTATTTTATTTCGACCTATAAGAAATTGACATATTGTGAAAATATTGTGAAATTTGCTTATGTCAATATAACTGTCAGCTCATATAAATATTTAAAAGAAAACAAGGGGAAAAAAAAGCACAAAACGATGACTGACTGAAGGGAAAAAAAACACTGTAGCAAATGTTCAAAACTTGTGGTAAAGGTCAGGAAGTGTGGCAAAAATGTGGATTCTCCGAGGGGTGGGAGGTCCCTAGGGTGGGTTTTAGTGGTGGTCTTATCCTTGCTTGGTTGCCTAGACAAGGTCTCCAGATTGTCTATGATTCACAAAATCTTATACATATTAATTTGCTGGATAATAGGGGGTTTCCTCTTTCGATCACTTTTGTATATGGACATCGTGATCATGCTAAGAGAGGGGAAGTGTGGCAACAATTAAGACATTTAAAGCAACATGCACATCTTAGTTGGCTCTGTATAGGAGATTTCAACCAAATCCTTTCAAAAGATGAGAAATTATCCTTTAAGAATGGGAATATTATTGGAGCAAATGATTTTCAATAGGTTCTTAGGGATTTGCAGTTGTGTGATTTGAGTGCCTCGGGGCAGAGATTATATGGATGAATAAAAGGAGGATGAAGATTTTGTCATGGAAAGATTGGATAGAGCATTTGGTAGTGTGGAGTGGGTTAATAAATATCCACTTTACTCACTAAGAAACCTTCTGATTGTTAAATCTGATCATGGTCCAATCATTTTGGACCTTGAGTTTCAAACACCTTTTAGAAGAAGACCCTTTAGATTTGAGCTTATGTGGTTGACTCATGCTGGTTGTAAGGAGATGGTGCACTGTAACACCCCAACCTAATTTCATAATTAATTTATGGGTTTATATGCATGTTATTATCTTAATTACTTTTAAGTGCACGAAACTTTGATATTGTGATATTATAGAACATAAATACTTTTTTAATGTGATGGATATAACTTTATAAAGGTAAGGATATATATATATATATATATATGTGTGTGTGTGTGTGTGTAAAGTGATGTTATTTTTGTAGAAAAGTGTGAGTGTGAATGCAAGAAAGTTGAAAAAGTGGGTGGTGAGATTTTTCCTAAGCATCACACGTATTCCACCCAAGGTCCACATCTCTTATCCCCTTTTGCTGCCCCAAAAGTCTTCTCCTTATCTTATCTTCTTGGCTGCATACCAGAAAGTCCAACTCTCTTTCTCTTCTCCTTTTTCTTTGTTTTTGTTTTCTTCTCTCTTTGCTCTTACATGGCAGCCTTCCCTCTCTCACCGAAACAAAATATCCTGTTAGTTTTTAGACCCCTTAAAACACAATTGGATTAACCTATATAATTAGCCAAGTTATTACTTAGTTCAAATTTCAGATCTAGGTTATCACAATCAAACAATCATATCATGCAAAGCAGCGAAAAGATAAATAACACAATGATATGATCACCCAGGAAACCAAACCGGTAAAAACCTGGGGAGGATTTAACCTAGCTATCCTCAAGGTAAACCTGAATCCACTATCTTGAAAGAATTGAAGTTCATACAATAAGACTTACAAGCCCCCACGCTTGACTTCTTATTGCTACCCACCAGTAGAACTTACTGACACAACCACGTGCAAGCTCCGAGACCACAGACTCCTTCTTTCTTGGATTCTCCAGCAAGTACAAGCACACCTACTTATGTATCTTTAAGCTCTTTAGTGCAGCAACTGAATAATCATCAAGTTCTTGAAGAAATCTTCTCCTTGATAATCCTAAGCTTGTGTGAAGGAAAGCTTCTCAAGGATCTCACAAGAGATTCACACAAACAGCAATATGAGCAACATAAAAACGTGGCTAGGGTTTGCCTTATATACCTAGGGCAAAACATAAAACCCTAAACGTTTTAATGAGCTAGGGTTGAGTTGGAATTCTGCAGAAAAAACGCATCAGACCCGAAATTCGATTGATCGAGCCTAAGTTTCGATCGATCGAGCCAAGCCGAAATGCTCAGTAACTTCTGCATCAGTTTAATTCCAACTTTACATAAAAGACACAACTTTGAGCAAGTCTAAACACAACTAACCAACTTGTTTTGATCATGGTTTGCCAACAATACAAATTAGAATTCTAAATACATTAATTCTAAGTCTTTAGAACCTAACATATCCCTCTCTAAAGAAGAAATTAAAAGGTTAACACTAAAATTTCAGCTTCAAGTTGGTGGGTAAGTAATCAAAACTTCATTTGTTTATTTCTATTTCTTTATCCTCTATCCTGATTTTAGAGGTTGAACTATGATTTTGTTTTAGTGATTTGAAAGTTTGATGATATTGTGATCAATTGAATGCTTATTAACATATTTTAATATGTATAGTATGGGTATAAAAATACCCAAATGAAATTAAGGCCTATTGCTATTTGTTGATGATTTTGTAAGAATATGTACTGAAGCTGTCTCTGTGACAGATTTGATGTTTACAACAAGAAAAATATGTATTAAATCATATTTTGTGAATTAGGATGCTAGGAGTAGTTTTTATGAATTCTAAGACACACATGGTTGTTATGGAAGTAGTCTCACAGCATTTGGATGAACATAAAAATAATGGTTTAATTTTTAATTTGCAAGAAATTCTGGCAGGACAGATTTGAGCATGCTGCCTTGTATGATTTTTAATAAATAATGGGTTTATTATTTGACTCCGAAATTTTTATGGTATATACTGGACATACAGGGGAGTAGTTATGTAAAATTTCATGACAATTGGATGTGTGTGGACAGCCCAATTGTATTTTACAAATGGAGCATATGCTGCTGAAATGAGCAGTGAACAACATATGCTACACCTGACTTTGTGGATTTAATTCTCAAGTTAGGGTGTATGTTTTGAGCTATAATTTAATACGCTCATCCTTTGGTATGTTCGGAGTATAAATAAATTTATGAAATGGTTTCTCTATGGTTTGGGTGCATAATGTGTTTGATAATTGTAGCATGTGCTTTGGGGAACTTTATGTGATGGGAATTAAGATTTTCTTGAGTTTGAGAGTTAGGTTGTGATTGAGGTATAAGTTTATATATTAGGAAGAGTTTGTCCGTAATAAGTTTTGGTTTTTCATTTAGGTGGCGAGAACGAGAACACGGACACTTGAGCTCCTCTTGTACAATCTCTCACGTCTTCTGTTTTCAGGTAAGGGATTTGTGACATGTGCTTTTGATAAGTATAAAGATTATTTCGAAAAGTATTATGCATTAAAGCTTTTGATTAGAGATATTACATATAAGCATGATTTAAGTAAAATATATGTTCGTGAGTTGTTCAATCTTATATATATGATAATTTTAGCATATTGATGCTAGTACTTATATCACGAACATAATATTTTAGAATGAAGTGGATATGCTACTATTATGAAATAATTATGTAAAAGTATAGTTATCAGAAAAATATAGCTTTCAGGTTCCATTGTTATGTTCTAAACTCAGCCAGTAGGGGTTAATTACTGGCTTTCTATGGAAAAATGTCATATGTTTGGCCATTTAAAGTAGAGGAAATGGGATGTCATCTGTTTGGCCATTTAAAGTAGAGGAAATGGGGCTGCCCGTAACTCTAGGCCATTTAAAGTAGAGGAAATGGGGTTACCCGTAACTCTAATCTGAACAAGGCCTTCTCCCCCAATGTGTACGGACGGCGGGGAGGAATAAAACCTTGAGGAGATGTGCCATCAGGCCTCTCAAAGAGGACAATATCATGCACACGAGGTCACCCAAATGTGATGAGGCCTTCTCTGTACAGACTCATCAGATATGGACTAACCAATATGTTATGAACAGCTATATTATGTTATTGATCATGAAAGAATGATTTTGTTTAAATGCGTTATTGAAAAGTTAAAAGCTCTCATGAAAAGAAGTTTATAATGAAGCATTTTATAAATTTTTTTTTAAAAGATAGAGTTACTGAATTATGTTTATGTTCCTTATTATGTCATTTTATTATTATATGAAAGGAAAATGAAGTATTTTCATCTAAAAGCTCGTAAGTTATCTTAAGAACCATATGAACAGTATAAAGGCTATTTTATCGAAACTGGCATATCTATAAAATATTTGATTTACATGCATTCTTATTAAAGGCCCATGGAGCTTAAAACCTTACTGGGCTTCGTAGCTCACCCTATTATATTTCAGTGCACAGGTTCTTCTTAGAAACAGCGAGAGTATTAGAGGTGGCAAGGATTCTGTGTTTTCTCATTTGTTAGAATGTAGAGTTTTGTTGTATAACAGTTAGCTCTTTTGTTGTATAGGAGGAATCAAGATGTACTTGATCCTTTGAGCACAGATGTAATTCAGTACCTTAGTTTGTTTTGAACCCCAGTTGTATGTCTTTGGGGTTAGGTTTGTAATAAGAGTTTTGTTAAACGTTTAGCTGTGTAATATTTACACGTATACCTTAAGTTTCAGCCAGGTGGTAATTTTCCAAGTTCAAAGGAAATGAAATTTCAAGGTTTCCATCATTTTTGTATATTATGGCTTTTATGCAAAAAAAATAAGCAGGAATTCAAGAAACAATTCTTAATAAGTACCTTCAGTTTAGGTTGGTTCGTGTTAGTATTGAGGTAAACTTGATATTAACATGCCGGTCATGCTCTAAACTCTGAAGTACAGGTTTGGGTCGTGACATGCACCATGCTTGGGAGTTGCATTCCACAGGGTCTAGAGCTAATCAATTGAGAAACAAACTCATCAATGTTAAGAAAAAGGCTTTGGAATGGAATAGGAATGTTTTTGGAAAGGTGGAGGTTGAAATAAAGATGAAACAAAATCAATTACAACATCTTCAAGATTCAATTGTGACTAATGATGATGTTAGGAGGGAGAGAGCCTGTCGAGAGGAACTTGAGGAACTTCTAGATAAAGAGGAGTTGATGTGGGCTCAAAAAGCTAGAACAAACTAGATCCTACATGGGGATAGGAACACAAGGTATTTTCAAACAGTGGTTAGGCAAAGAAGGTCAAAGAATAGAATAATTCAAATCAAGGATGAGGAGGGGAACTTAATTGACAATTCTGAGGAGATTGAAATATCTTTCTTGATTCTTTCAAAAGAAGCTTTAGGGGTAACAACACTTTAACTGTGGAAAATATCATTCAGGAGCTCCAAGGGCTTCCTATCCCTACTCTCACAGAACAACAGCTTTAGCTCCTAAACATAGGCATATCCAATCAAAAGATAGAAGAGGCAGTTTTCTAGATGGGTCCTTACAAAGCTCATGGACCTGATGGCATCCCTGTCTTCTTCTTCCAAAAATTTTGGGGGATTGTCAAGGCTGATGTGTGCAATGCTGTATAAGCTTTTTTTTCACTCTGGCTCCCTCCTTAAAGTCCTTAATCAAACCTTCATTACTCTTATACCAAAAATTCCTAACCCGGAAGAGGTTTCTCATTTTAGGCCAATCAGTTTATGCAATGTGTTCTACAAAATTATTTCAAAGGTCCTTGTCAATAGACTAAACCCTGTTATGGATAGCATTATCACTCCTTACCAAAATGCATTCATCAAGGGTAGGAATATTTCTGATAACATCCTCTTGGCACATGAAATTATTGATGTGGTTAGGAAAAAGAGGGGAAGGAAAGATAGGTTTGGAGTTTTGAAAATTGACATGTCCAAGGCCTATGATAGAGTCAATTGGAACTTGAAGGCGGTCCTTACTATTATGAACTTTGATTCCAAATGGATTAAATGGATTATGAAGTGTGTATCTTCAGTTGAGTATACTTTATTGATAAATGGAAGTATGACAAGGTCTTTTAAGCCATCCCAAGGTTTAAGACAAGGAGACCCTTTATCTCCTTATCTTTTCCTTTTATGTGCAAACATTCTTTCCATTTCTTTAACCCAAGTTGAGGATCTTAAGAAAATCAAAGGAATCAAAGTTGGTAGGAATGGTCTCTCCTTCTCCCATTTACTGTTTGTTGATGATTCTTTGTTGTTTTTTAGAAAGGATAACAATTCTGTTCAAAATCTTCAACTCATTTTAAAGTGGTATTGCTCCATTTCTGGTCAATTTATCAATCTAACCAAATTTGATGTGTTTTTCTCACCAAACATGCCTAAGGAGGAACAAATATGTCTTGCCAGAACTCTTCAAATCAATCTGGTTCAACAACCCAACAAGTACCTTGGTGTTCAATTCAAGTTGAGAGGTAATAGAATTGCTGATTTTCAATTTCTCATTGATAAACTTAAAGCAAAACTTCAAGGTTGGAAAATGAAACTCCTATCTCAAGCTGATAGAACAACATTAATAGCCTCTGTTCTGCAATCCCTTCCTTTATATTCTTTTTCATGCTTTAAAGTTCCAGATCATGTTTGTAATAAAATGGATTCTATTATTCATGCCTTTTGGTGGGGTCATGAACATGGTGAGAATAAGCTTCATCTACTTAATTGGGATAGGATCAGTCAACCTAAGGAGAAGGGTGGGTTGGGAATTAAGAAATTCAAGTACATGAATCAAGCTATGCTGAATAAACAATACTGGAGAATTTGTCATAATCCCCAATCCCTATTAGCTAAAACCTTTAAGGCCAGGTACTTTCCTACTTGTTCTATTCATGATTATAGGTCTAAGCCTCATCACTCATGGGTTTGGAGAAATATCATCAAACAGGAAAATCATGTTTTAAGGGAAGGAAAGTGGAGAGTTGGTGATGGGTACAATATTCCTCTCAATCATAGGTACTGGTTTCCTCATTCAAATCTGAATTCATCACAGCATCATTTACCTACAGGTACTGTGGGGGATTTGATTGACCACAATACTAGAAGTTGGAAGGTGGATTTGGTTAGAAGTCTGTACCCGTTTTCTCAAGCCTTGAAAATTCTTCAAATTCCAATTTCTAAGACAAATTTTGTGCAAGATAAGCTTCTTTGGAGGTTCTCTAAGAATGGGGATTACCAAGTGAAGAAAGCTTATGAGCTTTTAACTAGAGATGCATCAATCCATTCTAGATATCTTCAAGCTAATATGGGTTGGTGGAGAACCTTTTGGAAAATAAAAGTGCCTCTGAAAATTAGTACATTCATCTGGAAATTACTTCATAATTGCCTCCCTACTCTCCTCCATCTTCATGCCAGGGGTATCTCATCTACAAAATTGTGTCCATTGTGCAATGAGGAGGAAAAGAGTCATACTCACCTTTTTCTTCATTGCCCTTTTGCAAGAGCTTGTTGGCATGGGTCTATTCTGGCTATACACACATCTAAATTCACCAATATATTTGTGCAACATTGGTTGAAACAACTCCTTTCAAGAAATATTTAGAGTGATTCAGATTCTATGAACTTTTTGTAGGACGTATTTGTCATTCTTTGGACAATCTAGACATACAGGAACAGAGTGGTTCATCAAGGACTGAACCCGAATCCAGTGGAAGTTATACTAACAGCTCAAACCTTCTCTTGCAGGTACAGGGACGCTATCTCAAGATGCAGCACCTCAGCAGACAGAGAAGGCAGATGCACCAGGTCAGAGGGGCAATCTGCAGCAGGGGACTGGCAACTAATTATCAAACTTGCAGGAGCTAGAAGCAGGAGACCATATAGATATGGCACTGCTTATGAAGCTCTAACAATTCAGGGAGGTAGGGTGTTTTTTGGAGTGAATAGTAGCAATGCTAGAACATCAATTGGGGCACTGTTGGAGGCTGTGGTTAAAGCTGGTCTGGCAGCACAGGACCAGGTTTTCACCATGTTTTGTTTCTCACTGACAGCAAGAACCTTATGCAAACTTTCAAGATGAAAACAACATTTGATTGGCTTGATAATACAAGACTAGCTGATCTTAGTTTTTTGTCTCAATCTGGTTTTCATTGTGATGTGTTTTGTGTACTCCATGTGGTTGTTAAAAGAGTTATGGTCTGTAGCTAAATTGGCAACCTGTGTGCCAATTCATTTTTGCTGGTTTTCTCCAATTGGTGCTGGTATTTTGTAACTTGTACTGTGTATGCCTTCTCTCTTGAAAAAAAATATATATATATAAAAAAAAAAAAGGATAAAGGCGACTCAATAAACCAAAATATTGTTCAAAATACTGTTCATTGAGCCTATTGGCTTTTTTTATATATGGATAGATAATGTCTCAAAAGGTTTAATAAACTAATTTTTATTTAAAAATCGTTCAAAACAAATAAAAAAGAACATTCTAGTATTCCTCATGGTTTTAAGTTTTAGAATAAAATAACCTCACTAGTAAGCTTTGCCTCTCTTCCCCAAAAAGCTCACTTTACCTGTGTCTCTTACTGACCCTCTCTCCTCTCTCTCTTTTTTTCGCTTCCTCTTAGTTCTCACTTCTCAATCATCTCTCTCTCTCTCTCTCTCTTTCTCTACCTCCGCCTCACTTCACGATCAGAACCCAGGCCAGCCTCAATCTCTCTTACTTCACTTATTATCCCTCCAAACAAGCAGATCTAGAAAAGCCTCTAATCTATTTCAAGCCATCTCGTTGGTCTCTCCCCAAACAAACAGATCCGGCAAAAAGAGGTAACTTCGGCTTTTGAGTCTTGACAACCATTGCATTTTTAGGAGGAAAAAAAAAAAACTCTTTAGGGAAAGAAACCGGCAAACCCGTGCACGGTTCCGACAACCGGACGGTTTGACCGCGGTTGGAACGGTTTCATGCAAAAATAAAGCTCCAACTGGCAACTTGGTAGTCATTAGAATTGGGTTGAGTTGGTGGACGCCAATAATCCATCCAAAACCACAACGACCGAATCTGAGACTTCAAATTAGTCCACTGCCAACTGGGTAGTCATTAGAATTGGGTTGACGCCAATAATGAATAATCCATCCAAAACCCCAACGACTGAATCTGAGACTTTGAATTAGTCCAAAATCCTGGTTTTTGACGAAACATAATTATATCATAAATTTTAAAAAATTACAAGGTGTTGGGCGGCTGACTCCGATATCCTCCTCATGAATAATTTTCAAACCAATTACTTTTCCACGTTACCACTTACCATACAGAATAATTGTAAGAGCTCCTCTCTTACAATTAAGCAGCCAGCACTCAGCAGTCAAGTTGGAGAATAAGTCAATAATAATCCAAACCATATATAATGTCTAAATCTGGGGAAAGTACTAAATGGATCGACTCAATTCTTGGATTGTCTCATCCGTGGGATTCACAGAGGGAATCCACCATTCACATGAGACAATATGGTGGACTAGTCTAGACCTAACCAACCTTATAATCTTTCCAAAATAATTAAAATTTAAATCCAATAGGGGAATATTAATGATTTTTTACAACTTAACTAAAAAAAAAACAAGAATAATGGATATTTTAATAAATTTAGAATAAATAAGAAAAATTACACTTTACAACTCTAAACTAAACCCAAAATTACACTTTGCAAACAAAATTTTCAGAATGTATGATTCACACCCTAAAATATAACCTTGGTTACACTTTGCACCCCGCCGGTCAATTATACCATTATTTTTTGACAACTTCATCATGTGAAAAGACTCAATTGCCAATCTTGTCAATTCTTTAAAAACAAAGGAGAAATTGCACCTTACCACCTTAAACTATACTTTCAATTACACTTTGTTCCATAAACTTTGATTTTCCATCCAAGATAGCGATAGAATTGACAACAAGGTGCAAAGTGTAACATGAGTTATATTTTAGGGTGTTAATCGTGCGTCCTAAAAGTTTAGGGTGCAAAGTGTAATTTGGGATATAGTTTAGAGTAATAAAGTGTAATTACCCCAAATAAGCGTTTTTTTTTTTTAAATTGTTATGTAAAATAGAAAAAATAGGTTCTTGTGCTAAAATAAATTGAAAATTTTACACAAGCTAATATGAATGTTAACCTAGATTTTTGTCATTGACTCCTCAAGTGTATCTGGGTAAAGTCAAAAAGTTTTTTGATTTTCACTTTATTGATTTTCCCAAGAACTTAAGTTATGGAGACATGAATTAAACTTAAAATCTCTTGTTATAATACCATGATAAATTA
>JARYZH020001351.1:0-18383 GCA_030021035.2 Notholithocarpus densiflorus
TGCTCCTCATTATCTTTATCTTGATACATCCTCACCCTGTGATTGGCCATATGTACTTCTGCAGGTATAACTGCTTCGCTTCCATAGGCTAGCTTAAAAGGAGTTTCCCCCATAGGGGTTCTCACTGTCGTCCTGTATGCCCATAGAACACCTGGTAACTCATCTAGCCATACTCTCTTTGCCCCTTCAAGCCGAGTCTTGATGATTTTCAACAAGGATCGGTTTGCAACTTCAGCCTGGCCATTAGCTTGGGGATAAGCGGGTGAGGAATAATGATTTTGAATTCCGAATTGTACGTAGAAGTCCCTGAAGAGTGCATTGTCAAATTGTCGTCCGTTATCAGACACGAATACCTTGGGCACTCCAAATCTGCACACAATGCTCATCCACACAAAATTTTTAACATTCTGTTGTGTGATATTTGCTAACGGTTCGGCCTCCACCCATTTGGTGAAATAATCGATGCCCACCACTAGAAACTTCATCTGCCTTGTGCCCAGTGGAAAGGGACCCAAAATGTCTAGTCCCCATTGTGCAAAGGGCCACGATGACATCATCGGGGTGAGGTACTCTGATGGTTGTCTGGGGACATTGCTAAACCGTTGGCATTGGTCGCAGACCTTGACGTATGCTTTAGCATCAGCTTGCATATTTGACCAATAATACCCCGCACGGACGACCTTGTGGATAAGTGACCTGGCTCCTGAGTGATTGTCACACGCTCCTTCATGAATTTCTCTTAATACGTAGTTTGCTTCGTCCGGAGCCAAGCATCTAAGATAAGGTTGAGAAAAACCTCTTTTGTATAGCACTTCGTCCATAAGAACGTACCTAGTCGATCTTATCCTCAACTTTCTGGCTTCGTCCTTCTTTTCTGGGAATCGTCCGTCTTTCAAGTATGATACAATTGGGGTCATCCAATTTCCTCTGCTCTCCACCTGTTGTACTTCTGGGATATCTATACTTGGCATATACTGAATTTCATCAAATTTGTCCATAGATTCATTTGCTGAGGCTTCTTTTGCTATGGTATCATCTTCCATGTTCTCCTCCCTTGGGATTTGAACGAAGTCAGCTTTTTCAAATCTTTTCATAAGGCGCATCACCCTACCAAGGTATTTCCTCATCCGTTCTTCCTTAGCTTCATACATCCCATTTACTTGCCCCATGATCAACTGAGAATTCCCCAAGAAGAGTATAGACTTGGCTTCCACAGATTTAGCCAATTCTAGCCCTTTGAGAAGGGCTTCATACTCGACTTCATTATTAGTCATTTGGTACTGCAAACGAACCTTATGTTTCAATTTGTCTCCTTCCGAGGATTGTAGGACCACACCAATTCCACCTACATGTCGTGTAGACGAACCATCCACATGGACGACCTATCTCTTACTGTTTTCCATCTCATCATGATTTGGGGTAAATTCCGCAATGAAATCTGCTAGGGCTAGGGCTTGAGCTTTTATGGCGTGCCTTGGTTGATATCTAATGTCAAACTCACTGAGCTCCACAGCCCACTAGATCAATCGTCCTGCAGCTTCCAATCTGTTCATTGCCTTCCTGAACGGATGATCTGTCATGACATTAATGACATGTGCTTGGAAATAATGCCTTAGCTTCCTAGAAGCGATTATCAATGCGATGGCTAATTTCTCCATTTGTGGATATCGTCCTTCCACTCCCCTTAATGCCTTACTTGTATAGTACACAGGCTTTTGCACTTTATCTTCTTCTCTTATCAATGTTGAACTCACGTCATGCGGGGTTACTGCCAAGTATAAATACAACTCTTCTCCCACCACGGACGGACTCAGCAAAGGAGCCATGGTAAGGTACGCCTTCAGATCTTCGAAAGCTTTCTGACACTCATCGGTCCATTCGAATGCTTTTTTAAGAATCTTAAAAATGACAAACATTTGTCAGTGGCTTTAAAGACAAACCTGTTAAGTGCAGCGACTCGTCCAGTGAGGGATTGGATTTCTTTGGTATTTTACGGAGACTTCATGTCCAGTATTGCTTGAATTTTATCAGGGTTCGCTTCAATTCCCCTGTGGGAGATCATAAATCCAAGGAATTTCCCTGATGATACTCCAAAAGCACATTTGCTAGGGTTCAGCTTCATGTGATACTGTCTAAGTGTGTCAAATGTCTCCTATAGGTCGTCTAGATGCCTTTCCTCGTCCTAACTCTTCACCAGCATATCATCTACATAGACTTCCACATTCCGCCCAATCTACAGACGAAACATGTGGTTGACCAATCTCTGATATGTCGCCCCTGCATTCTTTAAGCCAAAAGGCATCACCTTATAACAGAACAAGCCTTGACTGGTGACAAAGGACGTCTTCTCTTGGTCTACCTCGTCCATCCTTATCTGATTGTATCCATAGAAAGCATCCATGAAGCTAAGCAACTTGTGCCCCGCAGTGGAATCTACCAACTAGTCAATGCGTGGTAGCGGGTAGCTATCCTTGGGGTAAGCCTTATTTAGATCGGTGAAGTCTACACACATTCTCCACTTGTCATTTGCCTTCTTGACCATCACTACATTGGCCAACCAATCCGGATAGTACACTTCTCGAATAAACTTCGCCACAATTAACTTTTGGACTTCGTCTTTGATAGCATTGTCTCTCTCAGGAGCAAACACTCTTTTCTTCTGTCGCACTAGCTTGGAGGAAGGACATACATTCAGACGGTGGGTAATGACACTAGGATCTATACCCAGCATGTCCTCATGACTCCACGCAAACACATCAATATTTTTCTTCAAAAAATGGACGAGGTCCTTCTTAATCTTCTCCTCTAGATCTGCTCCAACCCTGGTACACCTCTTAGGGTTATTTTCATCTAAGGAAATATCTTCCAACACTTCGGTGGGCTCTGCTACAATTCTCTTTTCTTCGATACTCATGGTCTGAACCTATTCATCCATGGCCAACATGGCCAGGTAACATTCTCTTGCTGCTAGTTGGTCTCCTTATACTTGTCCTACTTCGTGTTCTATTGGAAACTTGACTGATAGGTGGTAGGTAGATGTAACAGCCTTCCAACTATTTAAAGTTGGCCTTCCAATTATGGCATTGTAGGAGGATGAACAGTCTACCACAAGAAAATTCACGTCTTTGGTGATTTGCTGTGGATATGCCCCCACTACCACTGGTAATGTAATAGTACCCACAGGCTGCACCTTCATTCCACCGAAACCTACCAGGGGGGAATTCACTAGGCGAAGCTGGTCTCGTCCTAGCCTCATCTGTTGAAAAGCTGGAAAATACAAAATGTCCGCCGAGCTTCCGTTATCCACTAGCACCCTTCTAGTCGTGTAGTCAGCAATAAGCAAGGTAATGACGATAGAATCGTCGTGAGGATAGTGAATTCTTTTAGCGTCCTCCTCCGTGAATGTGATTGCTTGCTCGTCCGTGGTCCTTGCTCTAGGTGACCGTCCAGAGAGTTGGACGCTCTGCACTACCTTCAGGTATGCCTTCTTGGACTTGGATGACTGGCCTGCTGAACTTCCCCCTATGATAACTCTGATTTCTCCGAGTGGTGGTCGTGACGACTCTTCCACTTTACCCTTTAATTTCTCGTCCTTGTGGTCTCGTCCAAGGAAACTCTTCAACTTCCCTTGCCTGATGAGATTTTCAATTTGCTGCTTTAAATCAAAACACTCGTTTGTATCATGACCATGATTCCTATGGAAGCGACAATACTTATTCCTATTGCGCTTATTGGGATCTCCCTTCATTTTCTCCGGCCACTTCAAGGAGGGATCATCCTTGATTTACATAAGGACTTGTTTAAGTGGCATGTTCAAAGGGGTATATTGCTAATTCCATGCTGAAGAGCCTGGCTTCTTATTATCTCGGTCTTTCCTTTCTTCCGTCCGTCTCTTCTTTGGACGAGAGCCTTGCTCAGAATGACGACTGGGGTTCGCTTCTACTCTCTCAGATCTCTTCCTCTTCTTAGCGATAATCGCGTCTTCTGCATTCATAAAATTTTGGGCCGAGTGGACAAGCTCGGCCATGGATTGAGGCTCTTTCTCATAGAGTTTATGTATAAATAAATCTGAATTCACCCCATTATGGAAGGCTGCCAATAGAAGCTTATCATCTACTTCGTCCACACTCAGGGCTTCTCTGTTGAAGCGAGTGATGAATGACCGCAAGCTCTCGTTCTCCCCTTGCTCTATGGTCAACAAGCTGGACGAGGAACGCTTGTGTCTTTGTCTCCCAATGAAATTATTAACAAACAACTTGCTCAACTCTTCAAAAGAACTTACCAAATTCGGGGTTATTTTGCTGAACCAAACTCGTGCTGGACCCTTGAGGGTTGTAGGGAAGGCTCTACACATTATTTCATCGGGAACCCCTTGAAGATGCATAGTGGTCTTAAAGGTGGCAATGTGATCAAACGGGTCGTGTGTTCCATCATACGAATCCAAAGAAGGTAACTTGAACTTTGATGGTAGAGGGTGACCATTGATGAAGGCCGTAAAGGGGGAATCAGTTCTGTGGACCAAATCTTCTATCGGATTCGCCCTTCTCATGTTCACTTTCATTTCCTCCATGACTTTCTTCATTTGGTCCATCTCCTCTTTCAAGTGTGGTACCGTTCGTGAAGTGGTGCCTCTTAACTGACTCTTAACTTCAGTATTTTCTCTATCATCATGACTCTGTGTTTGTCCTCCTCCTTCACGTTCTTCACCTGTCTGCCTTCTCAGATTAATCTCCATTCTTAACTCTTGGTTTTGGCGAGTCAACTCCGCCATCGCGGCCGCCATAGATTGCACATGTTGGACAGATGATGTCTGCATGATCGGTGTAGATTGGCGATCGCGATGAAGGTTACTTGAAGCGTCTCTGCTTCCCTGATGGCCTGGGCTAGTAGCCCTCGATCTGGTTCGAACCATCAACCTTTGTCACGAAAAAGAAAACTGCAAAACAATCTCCGTTCCCACAAACGGCACCAACTGATAGTTCCTTGGAAATCAGTAGGTTGATAAGTCTCGGGCGCTTATGATCTTAGGGCTTTATCCTGAAAACAAATACTAAGTCAGAGGGGATAGGTGGGGACCGGCCAAAAGTCCTCCGATGATGAAGCTAGTGAATTTGTAATTCTCAGTAAGAAGGAAGTGATTTCTGATATAAAATTTCTGAATGAATACTTACCTTCTCATCGAAGAATACTTATATAGCATGTGTGAAACAGTTATCTGTTTAATAACCGTTCCTAATGTCAAGGAGTCCGGAGGATTTGGAGGTAACTTCCATAACCGCCATGGAAGTTACCTCAGTTGGACTTCTGTTCCATAATAGTTAATGGAGAACTTGGCACATAGTAGTCCAACCCAGTGAACTCGTCCATCCTTTATTAAGGACGGACGAGGCTGTCAGGGATGACTTTCCTTTGTGTATTTATTTTTTCCAAATTTCGTGTAAAGCTCATCCGTCCAAACGATTATGAGGATGGACAAGCTTCTCATGGGACCTTGTCTGTCCAAAGACGAACGAGGTCATTAAGGACACCTGGGATGATCACCTCGTGTTTGGTTCGTCCTAATTGGTCTTTCAATGGACGAGCGATATGGACGAGTCTAGGAGTTGGTGCTTTTTTGTAACACCATCATAAACTATAAATTAAGACAAATTCATTAAAACTATAGTCTAACATTTCAAAATGACATGTATAATTAAAAAATAACTATTTAAATTCTTGTTCTTTATGAAAATCACAACATTATATTTTGTCAATAAAAATAAATATTTAATTTAATTTTAGCAAATAACCAATGCCAAATAGGAGATATAAATATTTTATTTTATTTTATTTTAGCATTTATATTGTTGTGGCGGGAAGAGATAAAAATAAAGGAATAGATATTGATGATTTGTTTTATGTTTTATTTCCAATTTTTTTTATAAGTATGTTTTATCTCCATTGGTTAAATGATAAATAAAAAATGGTAAAATTATCAATTTAAAATAAATGTAATTTTTTTAATGTTGGGAATCTCGATATTACTTGTTTTAAGGGGAATTTACCTTCCTAAAAGAATGGAGTTAAGTGAGAATCTAAAGGCCTGTTTGGTAGAGAAGTTTAAGTAATGTTGTTTGTAGTTTTTTAAAATACGTGTGGGTGAAAAAATGTATGAAAAAATGTGTAATGTTGTTTAAAAACTGAAAATATATTATTTAGCTACTCTACCAAACAAGGCCTAAATATCCTGGCATTTAAATTTTTTGTGTGATTTGTAACTAAAACTTTAGTTTTTTTTTTTTTTTTTTAGAAACAAACACTCACAGGGAGAGAGAAAGATACAATGAAATATAAAATTTTTTTTTTTATTCATGTACGGCCCTTAACTTCAAATCCGGTTCCGTGTATTTAGTAAATAAGTCAATGTACTAGCTTTGACCGTAAGGATAGTCCACTGTGCAGATTCTACGTGTTCATGTCTCGGCCCATCAATCCATGCTGAGTCAAATTTTAGATTTTTCTAATCCTTGACTGTACAGAATTCAACTTAAGTTTGGTGGGAAACTGATCAATATACCTCATTCCATTCAGCGCAGCTTTTAAATTTCCGAATTTAGACATGAAAACTGAAAAGGTAACCCAAGCAAGCCAAATTGCCAAATTGACTTTTTCTAGAAGTAAAGAAAAAGTTAGAAGACTAATAACTCCGATAGCGTTGATGACTTTTCAGCTCTTGTAATATACTCTTACTCGATAAGATTTTTTTTATGAATCTTTTTTAACAAGAATGTGAGGAAAACTAACGTTTTATATGTGACTTCTTCTGTTCTTCTAATATACTGGTAGATATTTTCATTCATATTAAACATAAGCATATGCATATGTTCATGGACGAATTTCTGTTGAAGCCATAAGAGTCAAAATGTTTTACCTCCTCCACAACACCACAGCCTTTCTGTTAATATTATGTGTAGTCTTTGCGCTTACCAGCTCCATTATTTCCCAGCCAGTCTACTTTGCCCACAGTTGTTTAGATCAATCAAATGAAACCGCCAACGCCGATTACAAATCCAACCTCACAGTCTTGTTGGAATCTCTATCATCTAAGGCTTCCCAAAACTACAGCTTCTACAACGAAAGCTCTAATATTGGCATCTACGGCCTCTACCTCTGCCGAGGTGATGTTTCTAATGAAACCTGCCAAATCTGTCTGAGCTATGCGACCCAAGATATCACAACTCGGTGTCCATCTAATAAATCTGCAATTATATGGTACGATAAATGCATGTTAAGGTATTCCAATGTTGATTTCTTTGGAGTGGCATCGTGGTCACCAGCGATTATTGGCCAGAATACTGCTAACCAACCTGATTTTTACTCGCTTACTCTGTTGGATTCTCTAATAAAGCGTGTCAATGTAGCGGGGAAGTTGTATGACACTGACAATCTGACAGTGACATTGAGCGGACAGTCCGTGATAAGTTATGGGTTGGTGCAGTGTACTAGAGATATCGATGGTGGTTCATGTGTCCAGTGCTTAAGTGGCTTGATGGATATAGCCAAAACTTGTTGCCAAGCCAAAATAGGGTGGCGAATCTTAGCCCCAAGTTGCAATCTGAGGTATGAGAACCAACGTTTCACGGATCAACCACCAGCAACGCCGTTACAACCACCACCACCGCCCCAATCCGTGCCTCCAGCACCACAGCCGCCGCCTGGTAACTGTAAGTCATATAGATTTGGTATTTTCATGGAAATCTACTGCTCAATATCACTGTTCAATTATATTATATATTACTCAGATTTTTTAAAGTTCTAATTTAATTAATTAATCTAATTCTTTTATCATTTGAATGAAAATTTCAATAGATTTGGTTTAGGTCCAGTGCATCTAGTGCACTAGACCAGTCAAGTGATGATGTGTTCAAAGTGAACATATGTCACCATCTCAACAGGTCCAGTGTCACTAGACAATAGACACTAGACCCAAGTCTGACCTAATTTCAACATCTTATCGATATTATATATTAGTATTAGATGCAATTTTTTTTCCTTAATCAGGCCATTCTTAAATAATTTATAAATTTAATTACTAAATCTTATCTCATTCGATATTATATATTAGTATTAGATGCTTTGACTTTTTCATTTTTTTACCTTTTTTTATCCAAAAATAAAACTTCGAATGAGCAAATTTAAAAATTATTTGAGAAAGGCCTAACGGGAGGGGAAACAAATTTTAAACAGAGGACTTAGGGTCCGTTTGGTTAGAAGGATGAAAAAGTAGGAGGATAGAAAATAAAGAGTGGATAGAAAAGTGGGAGAATAGAAAAAATTTTATTTTCTCTCATTTGTGTTTGATTGGGAGGAAGGAAAAGTGGAGGGATTGAAAAAAAAATTTGTTTGATTGAGAAAAGTAAGAGGATAGAAAATGTAATTTATATAAATTGACTCATATGCCCTTATTAAAAAAAATTCTAGTTAAAAAAAATCACACTAAGTTTATTAAAACTAAGATCATCCAAAAAAAAAAAAAAAAAAAAACCAATCATGTCCAATTAAAAAACAAAAAAGCAAAACAACCACACCAAAAAAAAAAAAAAAAAAATCATGCCCAGTTAAAATAAAATAAAATAAAAACGAATTGGAGAAAAAAAAAAGCAGCAATACTGCAGTTAGAAACAATTAAACAAAGGCCACGCCCAGGTCCAGTAAGAATTTTTTTTTTAAAGGAATAGAAAACAAAGGTAGGGCAGGCACTTACACCGTACACACACAGTGGGCTTGAATGGGCATTTTTGTCCAAAAAATTTTGCACAATTTTCTCTCTCATTTTCTCCCCAATTTGGGAAGATATTGTTTTGGTGAGCCAGAAAAAAAATCCTTAGGCCCTGAAAAGCAAAGCAATACAAGAAGGAAAGAAACGCAAAAACAGAGAAAACATAAAATGAAGAATTTGATAAAATGGAATTCTTCTTCTTGATTACAACATTTCTGGTTACAAGCCCCAATATATACAATAACCACCTCCGCAGAGTGTGGAATGAACCTAACAAACTCTAATGCAAACATACCAGATGCTGACACGTGTATAGAGTAATTAGATGCTGACACATGGACTTACATCAACAACTAACTCCACTCTTCACACCTAAATTAAGCTACCTGCAGTTTAGCTAACTATTACAGCTCTACTACAGGTTGTTTATGCTAACTATTAAAGTCAGAAAAACGTTGAATGTTTTAGTCTATAGCTTGTAGAAGTTCTCCTCATGTTTACTTCAGAACTTGCATAGTTGCATTACATTCATCTAGCGAATCATTCCCCATTTGATTCTAAGGACCTTCATTAAATCCTTAATCTATTGTCTCTGCTAATTGATAAGGATGATAATAAGGGTTGCTAATAGATTTGATTTGGCTTATCTGTTTTTTTTTTTTTTTTTTTTTTTGAGAATAAACGGCAGAAATTTATTCAAAGAAAGAAAAAGTTGTACAAAAACAAGGCAGCAACAGGGAAAGCCGAAGAAGCCTAAACTAGCTACAGAGCTTTCCTTGCACCTAACAAAGGCAGCAGCTAAATGCAAGAAAACAACAAGGAAAGCCAAAGAAACAATACTATCTTACAATCAATCTCAAGACAAGTTTCCATAATTAGCCTCTAAATACTCAATAGCATGAGCAGCAGCAGACCTGGCTAGAAAAGAGGGGTCAGGACGTGGAGTACCGTAGAGAGTCTCATTTCGCTTATTCCAGATCATCCAATTGGTTGTGAAAAATATTGCAATCTCTGGGTCATTTTTCCTTTGCATAACTTGATCAGCCACATCCACAAAAGAAAGATTTGTGGAATGAGACATGGTCCCCCATAAGCATGTGGACTTCCAAACCATATCAGAATATGTACAGCTTAGCAGGATATGGTCCGTTGACTCCACCCCAACCTCACAACAATCACATCCAGCATCCAACAATATTTTTCTTCTAGCTAGATTTACCTTTGTAGGCAGTATATCTCTACAAGCTCTCCAAATGAAAGATTTGATTTTATTACATACCTTGGTCGCCCAAATCGCTTTCCAAATTTTATTGCATTGTGAATAATTGGATGATTGACCATGAGAAGATCTCAATTGTTGAGTTTGAATCATCTTGTATGCGCTTTTTACCGAATATTCACCCGTGTTTGTGTATGCCCAAGCTTGGATATCTTGCACTGCTCTATTGCTCAAAGGGATGGATTTAATAACTTCAGCTTCATGTGGGAGGAATACATGATCAATCATGGATACACGCCAAGATCTAGTAATTGGATCAATGAGGTTATCCACTGTGGCCATTGTTGACATTGTGGAGCATGGGTTACCACTTTGAATGATGGTGGAGTTGGAAGCCATCGGTCTTGCCAAATTCGAATTTTATTTCCGGTTCCTACACGCCATCTCAAACCACTATCCAAGACAGATCTGGCAGCCACTATACTTTTCCATGCAAAACTCCCTGAATTTGGTGAAGGAGCATCAAAGAAAGAAGTGTTGGGAAAGTACTTTGATTTGTAGACTCGATAGAACAAGGAGTGTGTATTTTTCATAAGCCTCCATCCTTGTTTGGCTAACATGGCTAAGTTGAAAGAATGAAGCTCCCGAAACCCAATTCCTCCCATTGACTTGGGCAAACAAAGTTTAGACCAACTCAACCAGTGTACCTTCCTTTCTTGCATCTTTAGACCCCACCAAAATCTGCTCATCATCCCTTCAAGTTCTTTAAGCAAACCTTTCGGTAACAAGAAACATCCCATGGCATATGTGGGGATAGCTTGTGCCACGGCTTTAATCAAAATTTCCCTTCCAGCCTGAGACATCATCTTTTCCTTCCATCCCTTTAGTTTATTCCAGACTCTTTCAATGATTGGAGCAAAAGCTTCTTTTTTGTTGCGCCCCATTATACTAGGTAGCCCCAAATACTTCTCATATTCTGGGACTGTCTCTGCACCCAAAGCCTGTTTGGGCAGCTTCTTATGTCGTTTATTGTTATTGATATTATGATATATCAATGATTTGTGGACTTAAGTAATTTTAAGCATACTGAGGTTATATTATATGATGAGCAACAGGAGATGGAGGAAAGAAAACAACAAAGGCAGTAATCATTACCATATCATCAATTGCTGTAGTTGCAGCTCTTTTGGGTTTCTGGTATTTTTCATCCTCTCGCAAGAGGAAAAACGAAGAAGGTAGATTTAATTTAATTTAATTTAGCTAGCAGTCTATTATACATTGTGCTTGGTTTGGTTTTTTTTTTTTTTTTTTTTTTTTAATTGTTTTTATATGGTCATTGATTTTTTTTAAATGAAATTTGTTACTCAGAGAGCGACACAAGTCAAGTAATTCCGTTACGAAGGATACGTTCAATACACCTAACGAAAAGCAATATGCACGCAAGGGATGACGATAGTGGAGAAATGCATTACTTTGATTTAAGTACCATATTGACTGCTACAAACAATTTCTCAGATTTGAATAAGCTTGGAGAAGGTGGTTTCGGCCCTGTTTACAAGGTTAAAAGACTTTTAATTTTTGCCATATGCATGTTTGGAAATGATTTGATCATTTCTTTTGAACTATCAGTGAACCTTAGTGTTGTAACATGGAGCAAAGTATGTCTACCAATACTGAGTGATAAGTTTCCACAGATTAAGGATGTTTAAAATGCTTCCAGGGCAAGTTGATTGACGGAAAGGAAATAGCAGTTAAAAGGCTCTCAATGAAATCTAAACAAGGCCTTGAAGAGTTTAAGAACGAAGTGATTTTAATTGCAAAACTTCAGCATAAAAGTTTAGTGAGGCTCTTGGGATGCTGCTCGGAAGGACATGAACAACTTTTAGTTTATGAATACATGGCCAACACTAGTCTTGACGCCTTCTTGTTTGGTTTGCTCTCTCTCTCTCTCTCTCTCTCTCTCTCTCTCTCTCTCTCTCTCTCTCTCTCTCTCAATTTTAGCACCATTAATTATTGGCCAATTTATATAAAAAGTTTTTCAACAACTTTAATATTAAAATGCAGATCCAAAAAAATGTAAGGAACTAGACTGGGCTAAACGCATAAACATTGTCAATGGGATTGCTAAGGGCCTTCAATATCTACATGAGGACTCTCGACTGAAAATCATCCATAGGGATATGAAAGCAAGTAATGTGTTGTTAGATGGTGAGATGAATCCAAAGATATCAGATTTTGGCACCGCTAGGATTTTCGAGAGCAATCAAATTGAAGCCAACACTATCAGAATCGTGGGTACATAGTAAGCAATCATTTCAATTCATCTGCATTTTAATTCCACAAATCACTAATGTTACTTTCTGAAGAAAAATTTTTAAGACATGATCAAACTTTGGCTTGTTCCACTTGCATGCATGTTTTGGGAGAGTTATGGTTTTGCAATTCGTTTTTCAAAGTATATTTTAGCACAAATTAAACCAATGAAATTAAGTGGAAAACTCTACAATTTCAATTATTAAAGCATTCACATCAACCTCTATAAGGTTTTAGCCAAAGAACTTCACTTTTTACATCAGCCTCAATATTTATTTCTCTATTCCATATAAATGCTATTTTTTTTCTCCCTTAACCCTACCCAATTTTCGGCCAAAAAAAGACATGGTACTGTGTTGCACAAACTAGCCCAAACCACCACCTACCAAATTGCCACCCACACAACCCATTACAAACCCAACTCTCATCAGCCACCTTGAACGAAAATTCTATTCTATTTTATCATTTTCCTAAGAAAATAAGATGGAAAAAAAAAAGTTTTTTTTTAAGTGACACATTAGAATTAGATCCACAATGAAAGTCCCAAAGCAGTGGCAATGATAATTTTCAAACACAAAATTGCCCTCCTATTCCTATTCCTGTCTATCTCCACATACCCATTTCTTAAAACTCATCATCATTAATTTGTGTCATTCCACCCAAGGACGGAACCAGGATTCCAACATGAGGGGGGCCAAAGCTTAAAACAAAATTTTTTTATGAAAATAAAAACTAACATTTATTTCATATTCAACAAAATACATATAAAATAAGTGTTTCTTAAACATTTGATATTATAAAAATGTCAACAAAGTATAACATATAAAATAAGTGTTTCTTAAACATTTCAACACATTTATCAAAATGGAACTCGACGTATGCTATTTCAGAGGAGATCCAAAAATATATATATTTAAGGGCAAATTTTAATTTTTCAAATTACATATGTATACCAGTTTTATTTATTTATTTATTTAATTGGGGGGCTATTAGGACCAAAATTTAAAATTTCAACATATATATATACTAGTTTTTTTTTGTTTTTTTTTTATTTTGGGGCGGGGGGGGCATCCCTGATTCCACCACAGCTGACCCTAATCAAACCAAAAAGAACTTCTAAACTAGTTGATGATTTGGACACCCTTTTGAGTGAATTACAAAACCTAGATTTGGGCACTAGTTTAGTGGAGCGATGGGTAGGTGGGAAAGAAGGGGGAGAGAGAGAGGAAACTTTGGAATAAAAAAATAATTTTCTTTTTGACCTAGCAAGATACTATTCATTGTTAAATTTTTTATAAAATGTTAAGGCTAATGTATGGTTATTTTGGTTGAGTTTAATAAATTTTTGTTGAAAAATTAGTTCACTACGGCTGATATTAGTGCTCCTATTTTAAAGAAAGCACTATAAGAACCATTGTTTTAAAAACTAAACTAGTCAAAGAATCAGAAAAGGATCTAGGGGGTGTTTGGTACACCATTTCAAACAACAATTTTTAGTTTTTAAACAACATTACATGTATTTTCACGCTTTTTCACCCACACGTATTTCCACACATGTTTTCAAATAACAAAATACATGTTTTTAAGTGCATGTACCAAACACCCCCTTAGTTTTCAGTTTTTATTGGTTTTGACAGTTTTGCCAAAACGAACTAGGGTTCGGTTCCCAATTGAACCGACCAATCTGACCCGGTTTTTAAAATCATAATAAAAAAAATTGCAAAGTAAGGATGCCCAATTTCCATAAGTCATGGTTATATCAAAGTGACTTATGCTCTAATTCTATATATAATAAATAAATAAATAACCCTTATGCTATCACAGTATATTTAGGACAACTCTTCCTTCATTCTCTTTTACAGTTTTTGAAATTGAACTTTATAATAATACGTTTTCTTTTCTTTTTTTCAATAGTGGATATATGGCACCAGAGTATGCAATGGAGGGACTATTTTCAATAAAGTCTGATGTTTATAGCTTCGGAATTCTAATGCTAGAAATTGTTAGTGGAAAAAAGAATAGTGGCTTTTATCATCTAGAGCGTGCACAAAGTCTTCCATCATATGTATGTATTTCTTCCTCATATGTATCTTGTGCTCAAATTAAGTTTATGCTTGATATTGTATAACTTTAAAAATAATAATAATAATAATAATTTACCAATAGGTATGGCGACTATGGAATGAAGGCAAAGGATTGGAGTTGATAGATGAGACCATAGTTGATAGTTGTCCCATAAGTGAGGCTTTGAGATTGATCCATATCGCATTGTTATGTGTTCAAGAAGATCCAAATGATAGACCTACCATGTCAAGGGTCATTCTGATGCTTGCAAGTAAATCGATAAATCTTCCTCAACCCTCGGCACCTCCATTTTCTGTAGATAGGTTAATCATGTCTGATCAATCTTCAATTGGCACTGGAATGGAATTGGTCATATCTAATCAGTCTTCAGCAAGTGCTTCTAGTTAGTGAATAGATTAATGGGAGCATGCTATTCATGATGTAGTGAGGTTTTGGAACAATAACACTAGTACAAACATACGTTCTATTTTTGTACTTATTCTTACCATCTATATATATTTGCATCCGCTCACGAATTAGAATGAACTAGTTGCGGACTCGTGCTTTGCGCGTGATTATTTTTTAAGGTGGTCTCATTATTATTATTATTTTGAAATTTAACCTAATTTAATGAAAAGTAATGCATTTCATAATCAGATTTATCACAAAATAATTTTTTATTATTGTAGAATTGTTTTATTTAAATTTTGAAACCTTAATTCTACCATAGTTGGTTGACTAATTTTTACATCTCTAAGTCAATTAAACACGTTTTGCATGCTACATGTAAACCTTTTTTTCCATAAGGGTTGAAATAATGTGGGTAATATTTTTTTCTATGGAAGTCAAAAAAATTAAAATTCTTGTACGTTGTCTTGATGTTTTCTAAAAATTAAATTTGGCTCTTCTCTTTCAATAATTGTGAAAATTCCAAGCAATAATTCAGAAGGTAATTCTTGTTAGATGTTCATGCTTTGATTGTGTAATTGTATGATTGATTTGGGTTGTAATCTATAAGTTGAATATAGTGGTGTATACCCAAAAGGGCTTAACTTTGTTGTTTAGGATATTGAATATTGTGTTGTGTGTGATTTATAGAGTAGCGACGGTTGTAGTTATTAAAAATTGGTTTTTCATTGTCTTTTAAGTTAATAAAAACCTTACATATACTTTTTTTTTTTTCAAAAAAACCTTTACATACTTTTTTAACATGAATCTTTACATATACTTTAATAAGTAAACTCTATACATTTCATTTCCTTAGATGAGCAATGCTAGAGATACAAACTTTTTTACAATATTATCATGGCTAAATCCTTTTGAGCAAGCTTTCAATATTTTTATGGTAAAGATAACGATAACAAAATTCAAATTAAAGTTATGTTAAAAGTGAAGTAAAAGTTTCAAAATCTATTAGTTGATTTTAATCATCCAAATTTAAATTCACATGTCCAGATCCTGCTATAATGCACCAAATAGTTAAATTGAAGTCTTTAAGATTGTAGTTAATCTATTGGTTGTTTGTTTTTACCAATATTGACTCCCCAATTTTAGTTCCTTAACTTATAGGGTAACTTACTTGAATAAAGGCAGTAGCAGACATTGGCTATGCATTCTCCAGTAATTGCATGCTCCAAATTGACACAAGTAAATAGACACCGCATAACTTGAACTCTATAACTGCTCTGGCATTCCTGCCCTTGTAATGTTTTGCTGGTCAATATGTAGTATCCTGGATAGTATTCTACAATTGTACCACATTTAAAGAAAAGATAAATGTTGGGTTAAAATGAATTGAACAATTGCAAATTAATTAATTACCCAAGTTAATTAATTAGTCAAATTACATGTAATAGCGTGGTAGCACAAACAAATCACCAAATAACTAAATGCAGCGGAAAATAAATTTGACACAGGTGATTTGTTTACGAATGGGGAAAACCACCGAGGAAAAACCTCACCAGGTGAATTTAAGATCACCACTCCCGAGAATCCATTATTATCAATCACAAGCGGTTACAAGAATAAGGAATCTTACCAAACCCTATGGCCTATCCCGAAATACCAACCTACAGTTGAACATTTACCTTAATACCCAATTGGACTTGTATTGTAGCGGCAATCTCTCCGTTCAATGCATGAATCCCAGTACGTGACTAACCAATAATGCACGAATCCCAGTACATGACTAACACACCAACTTGAGGAAGAATATTGTTGGCCGCAAAGTTCTTCAATTCATCAACATGAAGATCATGAAGCTCCTTGGTCACAAAACCCTTGGCGCAAAAACACAATAACTTCTACAGAGAGAATGATGAACTAAGTCACAATATGCTTGTATTCTATTTGCAACACATTTGCATAGTCTGTGCATATGTTGTGCATAATGTGACGACCTTTAAAATAAGTCTTATATATGTCTAGGGTTGTGAGAAAAGAAACCCTACACAAATATATAAGCATATGCGTGTAATCAGATCTGAAAAGTCTGATTTCGTAATTCTCGACAGATACAGCTTGTGTCGAGCTTCTGTCGAGCTTCAACATTAAATCTCGATAGAAAGGATTCTGTCGAGACTTCTATCGAACTTTAATGAACAGCACTTCCTTCACTTGTTTCTTGGTTAGACTTACATGGCTTCAATACTCAATTTGAACACTTGTGTCTTGAAGTACTAAACCCATCCTAGATCTACCCAATTACAAGTAAAGTGCATTTTGTCAAAGGATTAGTCAATTACATAAAAATGTCCCTAACAATAAAGAAAGAGAGTGACTAGTAAATACGTATGCTTCCCTTGCATTACGGCCTAAACAGGATAAAGTTTTCATTCTATAGCTTAAAATTAAAACACTAGTTCCTGGGAGTTGTGTTTGACAAAATGAAAAATAAAAGTCTTATTCTTTCACATAATAGGGAGTGCTCTCACATAATAGGTAGTGCAGATCTTAATGAGTTTGTTTTTATAACGACAACAATAAAATCAAAATTAAATATTGTAAGGATGTCATGGTCCTTTGTGTAGGGATTTTGTTCTTTTTGAGTGATTTTTCAATTTGGATAAAATACTATTTTGGTCCCTAAATTTTACCAAAAGTTTGATTTTTTATCCCTAAACTTTAAGTAATTCATTTTTTTGGTCCTAAACTATTGGAAATGTTTTATTTATGTCCTTAAAGATTACCAAATGTTTGTTTTTCATCCCTAAACTATTGAAAAAGGTTCTTATTTCATCCCTATTTTTGCTTCTTAACTATTGAAAAAATTCTTTACAAAGTTAAGGATGAAAAAAGAACTTTTTAAAGTTTAGGGATAAAAAACAAACTTTTACCAAAGTTTAGGAACCAAAATAGTATTTTACCCTTTCGAATTTTAAGCTGGCAAAGAATAATCCTTCGAGAAAGATCTAAAGATGCTTTGATAGTGTGGACCCAGATTCTCTCTTAATAATTGGGGCTCAACACATTGTATTTTTCACTTTCTAAATGGGAGCTGGCAGAGTAGAGATATAGGGTTAATTTAAGACCACTTACCTTAATACCATTATAAATTATTAATTGTGATGTAGAATAGAATAGGCCTTCCAGGAGCAGTAAGAGCGCTGAAAATCACCGTGCAAGATCAAGAGGGATGTCGGTAGACCTCATCAGGGCAATGGTGTCGGAATTGCACGAAAACACCAAATTATTTTAGTTATGCTATGTAATAAAATAACATTATATTTTTATATACTATCTTTATAATGCAATAATATAACATTTAACAACCAATGAGAATAAAAATAAAAATAAAAACATAAAACACAACTAAATTGTATCAACCCAAAGGATGTATGATTCTCAAAAAAAAAAAAAAAAAAAAAAAACCCAAAGGATGTATGAATTATGATGTGTTTCAATTCTTTGTTATCATGGTTCGTAGAGATGCAATCCATTTTCAGCCAAGCTATTTACAATTGGTTCTACACCCCGGCTAGTTCCTATACTTTGCAACTCCACTATTTCAGTAAATTCGTCCCAATCTAG